>JAEAOA010001753.1:7500-180000 GCA_016746295.1 Potamilus streckersoni | reverse complement strand
TTTCTGACTGGCCTCTTTATCTCTGCAGCTGCTATCCTGCTCGATTCGCACAGCTTGGAGCCTTTGTGCAGATAGTAACGCCAAGTGACTCGATCGCTAGCTGTTTGCTCCCATGAGTTAGGGTTTATGTTGAAAGCTTTCGATGCAGCTTTCAAATTGTCTTTGAAGCGTTTTTTTCTGACCTCCGTGGGATCTCTGTCCTTGCTGTAGCTCGCCATAGATGAGTCTTTTAGGCAGCCGATGGTCTGGCATGCGCACAACATGTGGCAGGCCAGCGTAGCTGAGACTGTATCAGGATGGTGTGAATGCTGGAGAGATCTGCTTTGACAAGTACCTAGGTGTCTAGGACTTTGTCCTACCATTAGATGTTGATTATTTTCCTGAGGCTTATGGTGTGAAAGTTGTTCAGCTTCCTGGCATGGCGTCGATACACCGTCCACGTTTCGCATGCGTAGAGTAATGTGTGGCGTACAACTGCCCTGTAGACCTTTAGTTTGGTCATGATGCTGATCCATCTTCTATTCCATACATTCTCATACAATCTGCCAAAAAGTTGCGTTGGCTCTGGCAATGAAGAGGTTCACCTCGTCGTCAATGTTGACACCCTATGAAACTGTGCTGCCAAGGTAGATCAAGTGGTTCACTACGTTGAGTTTTTGGCTGTTGGCGGTGATATTTGGTTCAATATAGGGCTTTGCCGGGGCTGGCTGATGCAGTACTTCAGTTCTTAATATTGATGGTGAGACCAAAGCTTGTGCAGGAACTGGAGAACTTGTTACCGCTGCATTGTAGGTGTGCTTCTGAGCCAGCATCGAGGGCGCAATCATCAGCAATCATCAAATGAGAACTCCCTGATGTTGTCTGTCATAACCTTGGTTTTCACTTGTAGCCTCCTGAGGTTGAACAGTTTTCCATCTGTACGGTACCTGATACCGACTCCAACAACTCCGTCTCTGAAAGATATTAGTCAGCATGGCGGAGAAAAAGAAGACTGAACAGTGTTGGTGCCAGAACACAACCCTGTTTGATGCAATTGGTTACTGGGAATGGTTCAGATGACTCTCTATTTTCCTGGACTCGCGCCTGCATGTCGTCATAGAATTGCTGAACGATGGATATAATTTTTTTTGGACATCCACACTTGGCCATTACCTTCCATAATCCTTCTCTGCTGACAGTATCAAAAGCCTTTGTCAAGTCGATGTAGATGGAGAAAAGGTCAACGTTTTGCTCTTCATATTTCTCTTGCAGCTGCCTTGCAGTAAACACCATGTCAATAGTCCAACGTTTTTATCCCGAATCCATATTGGCTTTCTGGCAGGAGTCAGTAATCAAATGGCTAGAATTTCCAATTATATTCCTTCTGCTCGACCCTTTATTAATCCTCTTGTATCACTTGATTAGTGGTGTGAGATTGATTTCCACCTGTCCTTGTATTTCTACTCATCTGTTGCATAATCTTTCTTTCCTATTTCTCCCAATTTCTTATCTTCTTTCTCCCCGACCTTTTTCCATATCCCTTCTTCTCCTACTCGACTTTCTCCAGACTACTTCTCTTCCTCATCCACTTACTCTCCCACGACTATATTTCTCTCGACTTCGACTGTCTCACCTACAGTCTCAATTCTGTCTCCAACTTTGAAGACTTGGAACCTAATGGTACAGGAAGTTTTCTGTCTCCTGAAAAGCTTTTCTTTTCAAAGCTTTGTCTTTTCTTAGAATCTACCTCTAAGTTCTGCCGCCAGATTACGACTGGCCTCTTTCTTGGTGAAAACCCAATTAATCTGCAATCCTTCCAGGCGAATTCTAAAAAATCATACTCTTACGATTTCGGAAAGTATCATTCGGCTCTGAATTGCAGTCACGTCATTTATCTCAATTTTGATTGGATATTGTTGTATACCGATCGAATCAAACTTAGCGTACAATGTCCCTCTGGCAGTCTTAAACGTGTGGACGGATAAGAACAAGTTCCATTCCAGCCGCGGACTTTCCTTGTGATATTTGAAATAACGTTTAACATGTAGGTGTGATAATGGCAAGCCTTTGTTAAATAACACGACGGGTCGCCTTTGCCGACTCAAATATCCGATCTCTGGCTGGTCATGGAAACTTTGCGCAAGAGTTCACAATACTTACCCCGAGGCAATCTTTAGAGCTCAAACACAAGGCCGCAATAATATTCCCAAGACAGGTAGATTATAGTTTATACATGACTTAAGCTGAGAGCTTAGTAAACGTGACGGTCTGTCTCTATGTATGTATGTATGTATGTATGTATGTATGTATGTATGTATGTATGTATGTATGTATGTATGTATGTATGTATGTATGTATGTATGTATGTATGTATGTATGTATGTATGTATGTATGTATGTATGTATGTATGTATGTATGTATGTATGTATGTGTGTGTGTGCCTGTGTGTGTGCGTACGTGCATGCATATCTGTCTGTCTATCTATCTATCTATCTATCTATCTATCTATCTATCTATCTATCTATCTATCTATCTATCTATCTATCTATCTATCTATCTATCTATCTATCTATCTATCTATCTAGTGAGTGAGAGAGATACAGACAGACAAACATGATGCACAAACTTTATAATATTCACAAGTATCTGCTGTATTTCATGATGCATATACCTTTTATGACCTAAAGTTTTCAGCTCTGTATCGTCATTTGCATATTGTATTATAGTCCTGAAGTATCTGTATTCAGTTTTGTGATCCACAGATTATAGTATAGCCAAACGTGTCGGCTCCATATCATGATCCAGATTTTATTACAGCTCCTTTATTGTATGCTCTATTTCATAAAACACAGATTTTATTATAGCCCCTTTTTGTATGCTCCATTTCTTGATACACAGATTTTATTATAGCTCCTTTTTCATTGCTATATTTCTTGATACACAGATGTTATTATACCCCTTTTTTGTATGGTCTATTTCTTGATACATGGATTTTAATATAGCCCCTTTTTGTATGCTTAATTTCTTGATACACAGATTTTATTATAGCCCCTTTTTGTATGCTCTATTTCCTGATACACGGATTTTATTATAGCCCCTTTTTGTATGCTCTATTTCATGATACACAGATTATTATTATAACCCCATGTGTATACTCTATTTCATGATACACGGATTTTATTATAGCCCCATGTGTATACTCTATTTCATGATACAAGGATTATATTATAGCCCCTTTTTATGCTCTTTTTCTTGATACATTGATTTTATTGTAGCCCCTGTTTGTATTCTCTGTTTGATGATACACGGATTTTATTACTGACCCTTTTTGTATGCTCTATTTCATGATACACGGATTTTATTATAGTCCTTTTTGTATGCTCTATTTCATGATACTCGGATTTTTTTATAGCCCCATGTATATGCTCTATTTCATGATACTCGGATTTTATTATAGCCCCTTTTTGTATGCTCTATTTCATAATACACGGATTATTATTATAACCCCTTTTTGTATGCTCTATTTCATGATACACGGATTTTATTATAGTCCCTTTTTGTATGCTCTGTTTGATGATACACGGATTTTATTATAGCCCTTTTTGCATGCTCTATTTCATGATACACGGATTTTATTGTAGCACCATTTTGTATGCTCTGTTTCATGATATAGGGGTTTCAATATATTCCTATATGTTTGCTCTTTTTCAGGATTCTCTGATTTTATTATAGCCCCAGTGTGTACAATACCTCATAATTAAGCAAAAGGAATTAATACAAACACTGATACAGGTTTTTGTTTTTCAGAAAAAAATGAACCGAGTAATAGTAGTAGTAGTAGTAGTAGTAGTAGTAGTAGTAGTAGTAGTAGTAGTAGTAGTAGTAATAGTAGTAATAACAATAGTGGTGGCAATAGTAGTAGTAGTTGTAGTAGTAGTAGTAGTAGTAGTAGTAGTTATTTGTTGTAGTAGTAAGTAGTATAAGTAGTAATAGTTGGTAGTAGTAGTTAGTAATATCAGTAGTAATAGTAGTAGTAGTTAGTAATATTGGTATTAGTTAGTAATATTAGTAGTGTTAGTAGTTGGTAATAGACGTAGTAGTAGTAATAGCAATAGTAGTTGGCAGAAGTAATAATATTAGTAGTAGTTGCAGCGGTAGTAGTAGTAGTAGTAGTAGTAGTAGTAGTAGTAGTAGTAAAACTAATAATAATAGTAATAACAACAACAATATACGTTATATAGCCAGTGTGACCAAAAAGAATTAACAGTTATTGGTGAAAATCGGTTTCTAATCATTTTTGGCTTTCGTATTCTTTTAAAATTTATTAAAAAAAACATATTTTGTAATCATAACACAATCATGAGCTTGTTAAGCGTTATTGCAAGTGTACTTATCCCTGTAAACAAGATGAATAAAAGCCATTAATTTCTATTTTCTTATTTTAAAAACACTTAATAATTTTTTTTGTAAATATCATACTTTTGCAGTTATTTTGACTGTAAGATTCGCATGGGCTTGATGTAAAATTAGATATTACAAAGCGCTCGATACATTTTCTACAAAATGGTAATTTCCCGGTTTAAACACATGCAAGTTCTAACAGCTACGTTTTAGCTTTTCTAATGCATTACAGTTGAGTAAAAGGACGGATATTGTTAGCTAACAAAAGTTATCAAAGTATCTCCGAGAGAGAGAGAGAGAGAGAGAGAGAGAGAGAGAGAGAGAGAGAGAGAGAGAGAGAGAGAGAGAGAGAGAGAGAGAGAGAGAGAGAGAGAGAGAGAGAGAGAGACGGAGGGGGGGCGTTACCTGTCAGAAATATGACACAGAGCACGAAAATGGACTTGAGAAAGGCATACACAGTATCCATAATTATACGGCTTGATTCAGGCGACAGTCACAGTTTATTTCGACACCGACATCTTGTAATATTTCTATAGCTGCGACATAAGAACTGAATTACAAGAGAATATTAAACAGCACGTCTCCTGTTATTTTGTTTTGTATTTATTGTATTTACCTATGATTGCTGTAAGTGCTATTTCGTGAAAAATTGACTTATCGAGATTGGGACGTCATTCATATCTATTGCAATTGCATGACTGGCTGATTACAATGTAGATTTGTATTTGATAAACACATAATATGGGCGAAACAACAATGTATAAATCTGTAGAGGGATATTACTACGTAAGATAGTATGTCTACAGGGACTATAATTACTATATTGTGCACTGGTACTGATACCTTGGGAGATTAAATGCTCTTTTCGCAATAATGCACGTATCGAATCGCGAAGGATATAATGCTTGGAGTACATTTATTCTGATAATCCGTGGTTATTAAATTATAAAGAAGCAATGGTTCTTCTGTTGTGGAATATCAATGGGGCTTGAGGAAACGCCCATTGAAAACAGGTGAAATTGATCCTACCATTACAGGTTTCAGAGTTTAGGTATCACACCTAATAATTACAGTGTAATTGGATTTTAAACCTGTAAGCCATGAATTCTCCTTGCGAATTTGTAGAGGGAGGGGCACGGTAAAATTCGTAACGTTAAAACCCATTATAAAAAACATACCGTTGATGCCAAAACCTATACCATCCCCTGAATATTTGTATCAGAAGAGTTATCTCCCATTCTCACACCCTTTGGAGATGACTTCAGGTTCAATATGGTCACTGACTAAAAACAAATGAGAGATATGTTTTTGAGAGTGATATAATTATAAAAGTTTCAGTGTAAGGAACGACTAGGTGTGCAAGGCAAAAGTTATAAGACATTACGAAAGTTCTATAGACATTACGAAAGTAGGATGTTATATGATGTTTGGTAGCCACAAGAGTATTTGAACGCAAAGGTGTCTCAGATTACTGGGGCATTTGGATAATACGTGGATTACACCACTTGATACTATTACGACTCTATTGGCACAAAGTAAATAACCAAAAAAAGCCTAACCAACATATTTTGTAAAACTTAACAAACAATTTAATTTTCAAAGTTATAAATGAAAATGTGAGAGAAACTTCAAGCATTATCAAGTGAATCCAAAATAATGACCGTCATAAAAAAATCGAACGTTTCATATAGATTTAAAAACCGAAAAAATCTGCTTACACACATGAAATCGCTTTGTCCATAACTCTTTTGAATGTTACACAATAGTTCCAGGATAATATTTTTGTCCGAATAATGAGGTTTGTTTTACGTACATCAATATGCATGACATTTAAATAACATTTCACATTTACAGGAAAGTCGGAAAAATACTCACTGCGGTTAATGGAAAAAGTTAAATACTTTTGTTCTATTAACAAAGATAGTAAAGTTATATCCTTGAAATAAATTTATATTACACTAAATTGAATATTACCCCCGTCTTTATAATATTACCTGGCCCCACAACAATGGAACTAATCTTCCCAAAAATTGTGAATAAGTTCTCGTTATCGTCCAGCCATTGGATCAACGTCATTACGATGATGGAGTATGTACAATGGTTACACTTCATATATGTTATACATAATCGTTACATTTTCAAGAATATCAATTGATCTTCTTTATTTCAAGAATGACCGCTTTTGTAAATTCAAAGTTTAATCAACATCAAACTCCATCCAGAATATCCTCGTCTCTTTCGGATGCCAATAGAATGCCTTCGACGCTCCATAATAGACTCAAAAACAATCAAAATGAAACATGCCAGACAAGTTAGTTTTCGCAGATGAACGCGACAATAGTAAAAAGTTAGGTTTTGATGATAACTTGCCATTTAGATTTGTTATGATGTTCGTGCAGATTATTAATTTAAAAAAAAAACAACTGAATAATTCATTCCATTCAAAAAGCTTGAGACTATTGCTGAAGTCGAGACGTCATATTCCCATTGTGGGGTTAATTAGGATATTATGATGTAATAACAACTTGATGTTTGTTCAAAATGAATATTATTTACTCCAATTTTTATTTGTTCTTGCGAGAAATAGAAAAGGCCGAATACGTTCCAGTGGCAGTTAACTCCTCGCAATCGGTTACTTCCCTTTCAAAAGGTATACCCACTTCCTCAACACTGTCAATTTTGGTGTCGCGATCCCTTCCCCCTAAAAAAAGATCGTATGTTATGAAAACTGCATATACTCAATTCAAAATGCATTTGCTGTGACCTTTTCGTTCTGTGGGCATTTGTACAGAATGTGAAGATTTTGCCATATAGGAGGAGGTGTCAGTACATCTTTACTTCCAGTGATGGAGCACTGGGCTAACCATGTTACAAGGTTGCTTGCGTTAAAGGCAAAAATATATTGAAGACCTCGCAATTAAGTACATATGAGCCAAATACACTGTTTGCTTCCATTCCTATTCTTTCAGTCTATAATAAGACACGTTTGGGAGGATTCAGGTAATAGTGAACGTATATGATGTAGTAAGGCTTATAAACACAATGGGCCAAACGGCAAGAAGGCAACAATATATTTTGGTTTTCTGTAAGAGTATGAGTTGTGAGGAACAATACAAAGCAGCTCAAAATGACTTCATGATTTTAGTTTGACGTCATCAATATTGTAGAGATGAGCTCTCAAGAAATCGGACGTTAAATGATGAGATGACGGTTTCTAAATAATGGAAAAGAAAACTATATACAACTTTAATAATCGCATATAATGTAAATGAAAATGATAAAGGCACTGATAAGTAAATAAGTGGAATCTTCAGGGATCTGCGACCTGGTTTACGTCAGCCACGCAAGCACTTAATGTACTGTGAATAAATGTGTGATGCAGAAAACGGTTGGCTCATCAACACGTTTTAAATAAAGAGTTCGATCTTAAAATTTGACGACTTAAAATACTCATCTAGCCTTTATATTAATGGTTCCTAGTAATATGAGATTCCTTGTCCATAACGTTTGATGCAATGCGCTTGCACACACACACACACACACACGCACACACACACATCCATCCATACATACATACATACCGGTCTATAACAGACTTTTCAAAATTGTCGATCATTAAATGTACTTTCCGATATATGCTTTTGAGAGAGAGAGAGAGAGAGAGAGAGAGAGAGAGAGAGAGAGAGAGAGAGAGAGAGAGAGAGAGAGAGAGAGAGAGAGAGAGAGAGAGAGACAGACAGACAGACAGACAGACAGACAGACAGACAGACAGACTTTACAGCAATATCTATAGTTTTGAGTGATTTGAGATCATTTGGATCGTTAGCTGTGTACATTTGTAAATTTGCCCGTTAATTAATGCTTCAATATTTCGTATGAGATCGTCCTCAAGTAAAACCGCTCAGGTGCCCTAGTGGTTAGAACGTCCGTCTCGGAAGCGGGAGGTTGTCTCGGAAGCGGGACTTACAAAAACGGCGATCAGTATTAAGAGGTTAGTTTTAGGACTGGTCGGTCTGGTGTCAGTATAATGTGACTGGGTGGGTCATCATGCTACATGTGTGCGGCATGATGCCCCAGTGCTAGACATCACTATAGACTGCCACAATGCAGACATTGTAAATTGTTAATCCTACGTTAAAAATCATAATCGCATCATATACGACCTCAGGGCCTTAGAAAACACCACAAAAAGTAGCAGTTGCTAATATTCTTCACTAGTCTGTTTTTTCTTGCACATATATTCTCTTTAACGTTTGAATATTCAAATTAACACATTTTTAATGGCAATATATATATTTATTATAATGAAAAAATATACAGATTGATACAAACAATAAAATCCCTACATTTTATGAATTTTGAACATATTGAAATCGAAATTATACACATAATAGTCCGTTTTCAATATTATACACATGTATATATATGAAATGGAGGATATATATATATATATATATATATATATATATATATATATATATATATATATATATATATATATATATATATATATATATGACTTCCTTCAGATATACCTATTTTAATTTCCATAGAATGTTTTCTTGAAAAGCTTTCCAATGTTGACGGACCTGAATGGATCCGTGTTTTAGAGAACGAATCGTTTGAAATTTCTTGTCCACATTGAGTGACTTCAGATATAATTAATGATTAACTAGCGCACCTTGATACGATATTTCTTTTATCAAGGTAGACTCAAACTGGTCGAGTGGGTCTTAAGGAGTGGAAAAGAGCAAATAGTGACAAATGCACATGAGGCACCCATACGAAGCAACAAGCACTTAAAGATGGTTCATTCTTATATATATATATATATATATATATATATATATATATATATATATATATATATATATATATATATATATATATATATATATAAAACATGCGATTTAAAAGAAGAAAATTGTCTCTATAAAGTAAATTATTTTACCTGTTGACAAATTTCATGTGTAGTGTACCATGTATACTTTGTGATTCATATAACTTACATGTTAGATATATAATGCACGTCATATTATGGATGAAGATAGACAAAGGCTCTGGTGCTCATAGATACACAATGAAAATCATATTATTTACAAACGATATATCATGTATCACATGCAATACTCATAACTGCAGACATAACATCGTGACTAAGACGAAGCTGGCGTACATGGATGCCGAAAACGGTGGAGAGCTGTTAACACTTTTCTTGGTGATCACAGTGTATTTGGGGGTTGTGATTTTATTTTGTTCACATTGAGGGGTAGTTGTTGCTTTTGCTGGTTCACTTGTTTCGTTAGAAGGTTTATTAAATCCATTGTTTTCTATAACAGAAGTGTAAAAATATGCCGATGCTTTGGGGGTCCTTGGTCTTTCAGGATCAGAGAAATTAACATAGTGTAAACCGAAGCGTTCCGTATAGCCGTTTTTCCACTCGAAGTTGTCTAGGAGAGACCATACCGTATACCCTATGACATTACATCCGTCTATTTTGATAGCTGAAAGGAAAACGTAGAATTAATAATAAATACTTTCCCCTTATTATATCTAAAACGAAGTAACGAATTTGAAGTAGCTTTCGAACGGAATATAGTGGTCGTAAAATGTTAAAATGTATTTACTTATTGGAAGGATACCAAAATTGTTTTTATTTCGCACGCTTTATAACGTATGCTTCGATAAAAAAAATACGATGTATCGTTCTTGGACATACCGGGATTCACGCATTTCAAGATGTCTGTATTCAATAATGTCGCATACCTATCTTAATGTAGCTATTCTAATGCAAAACCATACCTTTCAAGACTTCATCAATGTATGATCGTAGATAATCAATCCTGGGTTGATCATCCAGAGTTCCCGTATTGTCTGAGATGCCATTCTCTGTGATGAAGACTGATACATTGTTGTAGTGAACTCGGATCCAGTTGAGTGCTTCGCGGAGTTCACGAGGGTATACCTTCAGCCAAATGGAGCCTGATCTGAATGAAGATAAAACAACATAAGAAAGGTCTATCACTGGAATGACTTTTAAAGTTTCTTAAAATGCATGAAATGATAAATGAGCAGTTTGGTGACACTAAGGCGTCTATGGTAAAAACATTAAGATGAATTTGGATAAGTATGCCCATGTATGTGAGTAAATTAGTCTCGGACTATGTGGCTATCTAATGAATTCAAAATTTCCTTTGGTTCAGTCTGGTCCTATATAGGAATCTACCACTAGTGGTTTATAGTTCAATATGTAAATTCATCATTGTACTGTTCGCTATATGAGTTAACATTGTGTTTTTATAGTTCCATATGGGAGGTGTTTTATAGGTCCCTAAGGGAACTTAGAAATAGGTATTCTAACCGATTAACATCTGTCGTTGCTAAAATCTATTCCAACTTAACCATACATATTTTGAATGAGCAATACCTAATCTGGCTGCCAACACATGTGACTGACCAAAACGCATTATCTCATAAATACAACTATTCCCACTGACCAACATCGATTTCGACGATTACAAGGAATATCAACTATTCAGTGTCCATATTACCTTTTTCTATAGACGGAAATTCCTAATTTTGCTGACCTTTCTAGATTAACGCAATTGAACATTCTATAAACGTTGTCAGAAACAAACCCCCACGTTCTTAATTTGGAGTAAGGTCTCATTTAAATTTCAACATTAAGCATAGTGTACATTATTGTTTCCAATCAGATATAACTTTGATATTATGGCCAGTTTATCCGTTTAAGTAAATAGTAATAGGGGTGAACATGAGTGGCAGTGATGAAAACAACACATCTAATTACTAACCTTGACGTATTTTTACAATCCATAAATTGCACATTGATAGTCTAACAACCAAGATTAAAACCAAAAAAGACGACAGAAAGAGGAATTATGTAATTTGTCACTAACACACATAATTGCAATATAGCACCTACCTTTGCCACCCCAAAACGCACATTTAAAAACATAAAACTGACATGGAAAAGGGAAATTATATTATAGACGCTAGCACATAAATTACAATCCAACACAAATACTAGCACACAAAACGCATCAAGGAAAGTAAGGGTTTGTAAAAGGTCGCTATCACGTGTTAAAGACACAACCACAAAGACAGACACAAACATAACAAATGAAGGAAATGTGAGTTATGTAAACGATGCTAACGCAAATAAAGCGGAAAAGAAAGGAGGAGTTATGTACTGGTCATTATTAGCACACATAATTATAGTAAAGCCTCAACCTTTATCATACAACATAAATTGCATAAAGAATACGAAAGAGGGAAATGGGATTTACGTTACAGTCACTAACACACATCGTCACTATCAAACACCCAATCATAGTTCAAGAAAACGGATCGAAAGCGCGGTAGTTATGCTATCATACAATTATTAACACGCTTACGTACGATCTAATACCCACACACTAACAATTAAACTAACAAAGAAAGGGAATACAACATTTCTTTAATTTTGATGTTTAGCGAACAAACACGCAAACATATACAATCACACACTACCTAGAACAGAAAGAGTATTTAAGTTCGGTTTTTAAATACAATGACATAAACATAGATATGCAAACTATAATAGTCGGAAATAACTATTACTTTTCTATTTCTACAACACTGGGTTACCCGAAAAAAGGGCATTGCTTTTAATACTGGTACCTCCTGTACCGGATCAATAGCATCAGCGGTCAGCAGATTGAGACATGTGAAACCGTGATTTTTCTTAATGAGATACTGATCTTAAAGTTATATTGGCGTCAAATGAAGCATTTTTGGAAGAACCTCAGTATTCCAACTAAAACCTCCAAACCATCAAGCAACTGCCACAACAAGAACAGCATCGTTGACAACGATGTCAGCGGCAGATGTACATGGGCAATAAAAAGGACCGAGGAAGTTAGAAAGTTTCAGCTTTCATGTCAGAGCCATAAAAGCCAAACTATTTCCTGGGAAAACTAATAAAAACAAAAACGAGGCATAGCAAATCATTTGATGTTAGACATTTGCTCATGGGATGCGTTCAGTATAAATCCGTTTGGTAGCGTAGTTTTTTTGCCCTATTTTGCTGGGACTGATATCACAAAAGTCTCTATGGATATAGCACAGGCATTTGATATTCCATTAATTTAACAAGAAATTTAGCAAGAAATTGTCAGGATAGTTGAGGTTAATTATCAAGATAGTAGAATATAATTTAAATAAAAAGTCCAATAAGCATATAATGGAAAATGATGATTAGAATTTGGATGATGGTGCAGAGTAAATGTTCGTCAATTTTATCGGTGCCACTCAAAACATTTAAAATGGTTGAATGTCAAGGTAACACGATTGCAAGGACTATGGTGTTACAGTAATCTAGAAGAAATCACAGTGAACTGAAAGCAAGAAACCACAGTACGGCCATTTACAAGATTATAGCTGAATTGTTACTAAGAAGTAATCCAATATACATTTTCGTTGAGGATTCATTTTTGCTGATTTGTATCCTTTAATTATAAACCGAGTAGTCTTTGTTTATTGATCAACCTTAATCGATTGCTCAAAATAACATAAAAGCTATTCAAATTTGTGTTGCATTATTCTTGCGTAGTTAGTCTTATGTATCGAGCAAAGGGACATAATTTAGCTTTTTTATATTGTTTGCGGGAATATGGAATTTTGCTTGCGAAGCTGAAAACCGAGTATAAGTAAAGTATTTAAAGCTCTATAAATAAAGATTACTCTATTTATATACATTTATTCATACGAGTTTTCTAGCGCTGTTGCCAACTTTTTATCTAATTGCCGGCAAAGTAACAGATGACTGAAATGGCAACGTAAAACAGTCTGTGCAAGAAATGGAGTTATTTTACCTTCTTCACTGAGCAGCAGTTTAAACCTAGGAAGTACAATTGCCGACGAGATTCTTTTAGAGTCAGAGTGAACTTGCTCCAGTCGGATAGGAATAAAACCAGTATATTCCTAATGAGATTACATTACGCCAATATTTCAGCCATCGACAGTGTTTTTTTAAAAAATATATCGGAACGTGTAAGGAAAAATAAAAGGAAGATAATTAAATAAGGAATGTATAGAAGTCATTATGCATGTTTATTTTACCCTTGCCAGTCAGGATTGGGTTCAGCTTCCACACCAATGTCGTTTAAAAATGATGTCTTTCCGGGTTCGAATTTATTTGTGACCAGCGTAGAGGTGTACGAGTTAAAACCGAAGAAATCCGCACTACCTAAAATAAATGGATACATGATGACGACTACAGAGAAATCTGAAAATGTTAAAGTGTCAGCTTAATATATCAACATTCATTTGTACATTTTTTAAAATATTTTTAAAACAATAAATTATATATATATATATATATATATATATATATATATATATATATATATATATATATATATATATATATATATATATATATATATATATATATATATATATATATATATATAAAACAAGATTTGGTCCAATGTAGCAGTATATATTTCGAATTATGTTAGAGATTAAATAATTGCTGCAATCAACATACGAAGGTTCAGAATATTTTTTCAAGCGACTGACATTTAAGGAACATTGTGCGGAATATAACCATTCCATTAATACATCACGTCATAAAAGTCGAGATAAGGCAGGTAACTAATCCAGAATGAAAAATCGAGGTATATATTTGTACGAATTGATTGCGTTTTCTACGTTTTGATTGGATGTAAACGGTCACATGACACTGACCTGGAATTTTTTACACATCGATAAAGTCTGCTGACTGCATTTGGTTCCCTGTGTCCCAATCATTTCATTTGAAGTTTATCTATATCAACGCTTTACAGTCTAATGATAACAGCAAGCTCCTACCCTTCCACTCCTGTGATTTTCGATAAAAAATGACAAGCCACAGATTAAAATCGACCAGAAGAAGTTAAAACAATGTAATTGCACAGTTGCACAGACCTTCCTGCACCCCAACACTCACCCCTTTTGCCAAAGAATGCATATGGAATGGTTTAGAAGCCAATCTGAGGATATTATTGCATCTCACTTCGACAATATGTTACAGCAGCAGTTATTAAAAGTCATGATTATGCCAACAAAGAATACGATTTTGCTTTTGAAAGATCGAAATGCGTAGAAAATAACAATGGGTTGCTATAACAGCTCGTGTTATACACAAGCGAAATTTTCACAAAAAAGGAATATTCTTGGTTTAATAACACCAACGATTTTTATATATTAATATAATGATCATAACAATATCTCACTGGCATGACCCGCTGTGACCTTCTACCCCATATCACTGTATAAGGAATCAATGAATCTTGGCTAGCGAACATAGGATTATGTATTCTATCGCAGTTAAGAGGCTAATGAAAGCAAACTTCCAGGTACATAAAAGTGAATGCTTTGTTGACTAAATCTGCTGATCTGATGTTAGAAAAGAAGTAAATTGGAATTATAAGGATCATGTTTGGGTATTTATCGATGAGTAAATTTTACTTAGTCACTCACAATGTTTACATAAAGTCCTTCGGATTTTATTTACTTTCTGGATGATTAGGTAAAATTTACACATCTATAAATACCTGACCATGATCATTACACACACACACACACACACACACACACACACACATATATATATATATATATATATATATATATATATATATATATATATATATATATTTATGTATATATGTATCTATATCTATATGTATATATATATATATATATATATATATGTATGTATATATCTATATCTATATATGTATAAATATATATATATATATATATATATATATATATATATATATATATATATATATATATATATATATATATATATATAGATCCTGCTACATTTATCCTGTTGGATACCGTATAATTTTTAAGATCTAGCCCTGAGTTAGGGTAAGGTTTATACACTTTAAGTTCTGCATTTGATATAACCATATGCTTTGGATAACTTTCATATTGTATTGGTGATTATATCGACAGAGAAAGAATATGTTTTCACAAGCTCTTTAAACTCTGCAAAAATATCTAATGACAATTTTGTTTTATTTTTACCGATCTAAGACTCCTTACCTTTTATGGATTTCTTTTCGCTTTCATTGAATTTTGGAAGTCTAGACACGGTGAGTTTCATAGCTCTACTTTTGTTTCCAATTTGCCACGTCATGACGTCTGGGTAATCCCCATTTCCAAAAATAGGATTTGCAAACCATCCCAAATGAAACTGGTTGTATTTCTCTGCTGCCTCCACATCTTGTGGATTATATCTTCTCTTTGGAAATCCAAAATCGTGGTTCAATGTGATTCCAACAACACCTAAAATGTTGCAAGATAAGGACGTTTAAAAGAGAGAATAGGTTAATTTCTTGAATACACAAAAGTTGAAGTATAGGTATTAATAAATGAACTAAAAATCACACCGCTGATAGTCTTTCCAAAAGCACTGGAAAACACTGACAAATAACAAAACCGATGAGAAACAACCCAAGCGCTTTCGAAATTTATCGATTCCTTTTTCCAAGGCACTAATCCACAAAAGATATTTACACCAACGACAACACAATAAACCACAAGACAAAGTCTATATTTTGTGTTTGTTTATATAAGGACAATTAAATACAAACTAAAGTTTGAACGATGCTGAGTGTTGTTTGTTTTAGTGCGAGTAAGGTGTATAAGTATATATCCTAACATTACCGTTACCGTCAGATAGCTTTACGTTCTAGAAGATTGCCGTAAATACTGTTTAATAACAGTGTTTTTAACTGCTTTATATATATCATGCATGCAAAGACTTAATTGGCAAATACCACAACTCCTGCATTGTCGGATATTTTATTATCTAGAATGTAAAATATGAAGATTAAATCTGAGCTGATTTGAAAGAAATTGGAACATCATCCTTAATCTTGGTTGTTGGCGGACACACACACACACATACACACACAGGCATATCAACTGATACATATTCATAAGCTGATGTGGCCTTTATGTAAAATATATTTCTAAAGCAGAACAGGAAGAGAAAAGATGAACATATGTTATTCAGGTTTGAAAGTAAAACCTCGTTGTTCACTCCTAAATTCTGCATCGTACAGTCGGTATACTTTAGCATGAGCCCTAATAAGATTATGGGCCGCTCTATAGATGCCGTCGGCGCCGTGGACAGCGTCATCTGAATACATTTGTGCTATTATGTATGGTTCGTTGTGCGTTATCCATGTCTTTACCTGTAGCAAAATACAAATGGAACGATGGTCAACATGGACATAAAAAGGAACAGTAATCAAAATGAACATCAAAACACAGAGCTATGGTCAACTAGAACGTCAAACTGAATCTGAATCTACAACGTACGTTAGTGAGTGATTTATCACTGAATATAAGTTTTTCGGATAATGATGATTTATTCCTGCTTAGATAAATTTTGCTAATAAAGTGAATATATTGATTTGCCATTGTTAACAGCTTATTGCATTAAAATTAATTAGACCTTTTGTATCCTTACGATTTCGTTGAATTGATGAATTTTAAGAGTATAAAGACTAAACCGACCCTCTAATATGCTAATGGATTTATTTGCATATTAACAGATTATGCAAATGAGAGGGATTTGGTGCACTTATTGCATGATGTACATAAACAAAATTCAGTGATAATCCCAGCATATTCAATATGTCAAGAATATGAAAGTTCGTGGAGTATTTCAAGTCCAAAATTGTGTAAACTGCACTCACACGATCGCCAAAATTTTGGAAACATATTCTGGCATAGTTAGCGAAAATATCCACAATGGAGTCGTTAAGCCATCCTTGTTTGTCTTCTAGGACTTGGGGCAAATCCCAGTGGTTCAAAGTAACAACTGGTTTTATCCCTGCGTCCAAAAGGCTGCTTATCAAGGCGTCGTAGTAAGCAATACCAAGTGGATTTATGTTGTCTGCGGTACCTTGTGGTAACACACGGGTCCAGGAAATGGAAAATCTGTAGTGATGAACCTTGAAAGAGAAAAACAAAAGAAAAGAAAATATAATATTACATTAATTAAGAAGGCGGAAGCATGACCATGCATTACGACCTCTCTGTGAACAGTACACGAGAAGAACTTCTATCGCCCGTAAAACACGTTGCAGTGCAGACGAAAATGAGATGGTTTGTGTAATGAAATGAATAATATTATTTTGATGCTCTCACCCTAATTAAATAATTTTGCTAATCATTAATAACATAATTAAAAATGCAAGGGAGGGATTCAATTTGAAAAGGTCCCTATTGTTGGAAGAATGATAATGTTTGATAGTGTACCCTGGACAAGTCAGACTACGCCTGAAGTATATTATATGTACCTAGTCAGCACATTTTCCACTTTGCATTGGTGTGATTAAAGGTTTGCAGCGAAAAGTCACCTGGTTAGTATCTAATTTAAAACGATAAAGACAACAATATGTTGAAGATTATATAGGACCTTACTATACTACCTTTAAATTTTTCAAAAGTTTCACATCTTCTAAATATTTGTGATAGCTATCACATGCGATGTCTCCCGTGGAATTATCTTTAATTTGTCCTCTCCGGTCGTGGGTTATATTATCCCATATGCTCAACCCCTTTCCTGTGGGAATAAAAGAAATAATAGTTTTCTTTCCAATAGGAATAAAAGAAATATGTTTATTTTCTATGGGAATAAAATAAATATTTTTCTTTGTTGAAGTGATTATTAAAGAGGAACTATAGTTCTGATGAGATATTCGGTTTTGTTCAAGGATGTATATGACTTCGTACCATATGATTGACTTTACCAAATTTTTCAGTTTTCATTCTTAAAAACAAATGATATCGCAGTTTGTGACAGAATGGGGGAGATCATAGAAAGCACAATTTAATTGAATGATTATCTTAATACACGAAAAACACATCTTTAATTGTTAAAGCCGGCATCTAACGGTTAATGGAATTTTTAATGGAAATTGATCCCATAACGCAAAGTTCTTTACGAACTTTAAAAATATACCTGTATTGATTTAATGACCTTCCTCGTATGTCTACTATTTCTAGCGAATTTTGCGAGGAATGATTCGCTAGATAATACTACTAAACGGATCAATGTTAATATTTATATAAAATCTGTTAAGTAAAAGAAATATATCATAATCTGACCAGGTTATGTTTACTATATACTTTTAGATGGGTAATAGGACTATTTGTTTAATAACAAAATCACTGTGCATACCGTCCTCATCCCATCCTCCTTCAATCTGATATGCTGCCGTGGCGACTCCCCACGTGAAATTCTCTGGGAAAAGACCATATAAGAACTCATCCTCGTATGCTCTGTGAGGCTGGAATAATCCAGGACTTGTGATAGCATCATGTTTGAATCCGTTATCCATAATGATGCGGTTGAACAGTACAGCCGAGGCCTTTGGAGTCCTGGTCTTGGCAGGGTCCGAAAAGTTCACGTAATGTAGCCCAAATCTCTCAACATACCCCCTCTCCCACTCGAAATTATCCATTAAGGACCAGGCCGTGTAGCCCTTGACATTGACCCCATCCAGGCGGATCGCTAAAGTAAAGGATGTTATAAAAATAGCAACATATTATGATAGAAAGCACTAATATCAGCATTTTATTGTATTTTCTTTAAATATTCCTACTTAGAGTCATTGATGTTTTTGTTTCTGGTTACAGCAACGTGCAGTATGATAACGGTGGAGTATACTACTGCAATATCGCTTTCTTAAAGAGAAATCTGGTCTTTACATTTAATATAATGTGAAGACAAACAATTGAATTCAAAAACAGAACCATATAAGTTGAAGTCCTTTAACATATAAAGGCATTCATATTCCTTGGTTCGTACTACTTCTTATCGTCGAATTATTGTCTGTGGTATCCTATAGTCGAATTATTAATATACTATATATTGGTTAAATAAATCAAAATATACAAATATGCGGCTTCGTAACTCTTAAACGTTAAACAGTTTTCGCTTAAAGTTTTTGTTAAGAGTTTTTATTACAAGTTTTCCTGAAAAGAGACATTTTCTTTATGATCCAAAAAGAGTTAAAACCTTTTAGTACTTCGTTGATATATTCTCTGTAAAAATCGATTCTATCTGTGTCAGCCAGAGTCCCGGTTCTGTCTGATACACCATTTTCGGTGATGAATATTGGGATATTCCCATAAGAGTTCTGGATCCAGTCAAGGATTCTACGGATGCCCCAGGGAGTAACCTTCAACCAGCTTGAGCCAGAGCTACACAACAGACAAAAGGAAATACCATTAATAAAACTTACAATAAATGTTTTCTCTAATGAGTTGTGATATTTCAACAAATGTATAAATGCATTATCAGCCTTTAGTTTTGGGATAAAACAACCGATTCTTGCGTATTAGAAATGTCCCTTCTGATTGTATATATTTATTTGGATCCTAATATAGTCAAACGTAGGCCTCACAATCTGAGTCATAAAGGGGTCTGACGAAACTTGTCTTTGTGAGTATGTGGCTTTTATATTTCAGTAATTATGTTCTAATTTATGTGGAAATGGAGTATAGTAGTTTGACCTAGATTCGTAAATGTCACATATATTGAGGTGAACACAATAGCAGGTCTGACTATTCTATTCAACTTTCTAATCAATAAACATGTCATGTTGTAGATAATGACACCATCAATATAAGCTTCATAATTATCAAGACCGTAAGTAATCATATTCATCAAAAGTTAAAACGTATTTGGAGAACCCTTCATCCAAAACGGAATTACTTTGTACTGGTATAGTCCATATGGAGTCACAAAGGCTGAAATTTCTTTCGCTCTTTCCGTAAGTGGAATTTGCCAAAATCCTTTTAGAAAGTCAAATTTGGTGACGTATTTGGCATTTCCTATTTTATCAATGCAATCATCGATCCTTGGTAACGGAAATGAATCTGTTTTTGTTACGCTGTTCACCTTCCTATAATCAGTGCACATACAAAAAGTTTTATCCAGTTTCGGAACAAGTATGCATGGTGAATTCCAGTCACTTTTACTGGGCTCTATTAAATCGTTTTCCAGCAAATAATGACTTTCCTTTATCAAGCATTCCTGTTTGAAATGGTTCATCCTGTATGGGCGTTGTTTTACCGGTTTTGAATCAACATTTTGTAAAACTTTGTTTGTCCTTGTAGGAAAATCTGGAAACAAGTGTTCATATTTGAATAAAAACTGTTTACGTTCATTTCTTTCTTCTTGCTGTAAATGTTAGCATTTCTGGTCTAGATCTTTAATAATTTCCTAAGTTCGAAGATTTGTTGTTCCAAGTTCCACAATGTCCAATTGAATTTCTTCACATAAATCCTCAGTTTCTGGGGCAGGTAAAACTAAACTAATTGTATGATTTCCTGGGCTATCTCTTTTAATATACTCCTTTAACATGTTGATGTGGCAAAGTTGAATTTGTTTTCGCCTATCAGGAGTATCTATAAAGTAATTGAAATAATTTATTTTCTTTTCAACCGTGTATGGACCGTACTACTTGGCCTGAAGTGGACTTTGTGGAATGGGCAAGAGAGCTAGAACTCTATCACCAGGCTGAAAACTTCTATCCCTTCAGTTTTTATCATATCTTCAATTCATTCTGGATTGAGCAGAGCGCATATTTGCTCTTGCGACCTCACAAGCCTTTGACAATTTGTACTTAAAATCAGAAACATAGTCAAGAAGATTGAGCTCAGTATCTTCATTCAAAAGAGGTTTCTCTTTTAACAATTTCAAAGGTCCACGCACAGTATATACACAAACTATTTCAAAAGGACTGAATCCTAAAGATTCCTGAACGGACTTCCTTGCAGCAAATAAAAGTAAATGAATGCCTTCATTCTAATCTTTGCTAATATCAATGCAATAATATCGAATCACGTTACTTAAAGTCTAATGAAATTTTGTTAAGGCCCATTGGCTTTCAGGATGAAAAGCAGAAGATTTAAATTGTTTAATGCCCAATTCGTGCATAGTTTACTGAAACATTCCAGACATAAAATTTGACCCTTGAGATCCCATTGAACAGATTTGGGAAGTCCAAATTGAGTAAAAAAAACTTTATTAAAGCTTTTACTATAGTTTTGGTTTTAATATTCCTCAAAGGAATCGCCTCTGGGAATTTTGTTTACGCACACATAATGGTCAACAAATATTGGTTGCCTGACTTAGTCTTAGGTAAGCTACCAGCACAGTCTACTATAATTCTGCTAAATGGTTCATCAAATGCAGAAATTGGTTTCAGATGAGCCATAAGTATCTTTTGATTGGGTTTTCCTACCATTTGACAAGTATGACAAGATCTACACAATTTGCAAACATCACTTTTGATTTTTAGCCAATAGAAGTGAGTTAAGATCTTGTTATAATATATATTTATCCTTAAATGACCAGCCAGATGAATTTCATGGGTCAAACTAAGAATTTCCTGTCTGTAAGATTTTGGCACTACAATCTGATAGTTCACCGACCATTCGTCATTGGCAGGTACCTCGGGAGGTCTCCATTTTCTCATAAGAATTCCATTTTTAACGAGGTAACAGACAGGTACTTCAGTTGCTCCAGTTTCACTAACGGCCCTCTGAAACAAACATGATATATCATGATCCTTTTCCTCTTCGACGACAAGTGATTGTCATTTATCACCCTGATTAGACAAAATAGAATGAGTATTTAAAAGAGGATCGCTGTGATCAATACCACCCAAATCATCCAAATCAGAAGTTAAAGTGACTTCGTCAAAAGCCTCATCAAAAGCCAGATAAAGAAATGTCTTCCTTATTAAAATCATTCTCAAGAACTTTCTTATGACATAGCTCTTGTAACTTCACAAGGTGGATAAAGCTCTGGGTAATCTTTTTCAATTGGATCAAATTTCTGATCCAAAGAAGGCTTGTCAGTTACAAGTGGATTAACCACAACCTTATCTCCAGGTAGTTTCCTAGCAACAAATGAAGGTCCTCAACGTGTAGGTTATACACTATGCCGACTGTCACAGTTCCTGAAACTAAGTCTGATGACAAATTTGCAGAATGGAGAGGAACATTAACAAAGCCGCACTCACTGAATGAAAACACTCTCATTAGAACAGAACTTCTCAGACGGAGGCAAAACACCTGACACTAAAAAGCTCTGAGAAGCTCCTGTATCCCTTAAAATTTTAATAGGGAAAGGGTTGACCGAATCACCTAAGAGTGATATAAAACCCTTCGACATGAATGGTTCATAATTATCCATAATAAAATCAAACTGGGGTTTATTAGACCCAACACATGTATTGCTTTCAATACATGACCGTAACCTTGACCTATTATAAATAAGAGCATTTGAGATAGGTCTATCATGATTCTGATGCCTATGTTTCAATTTGAAGCATTCAGAAATGACGTGTCCTTTCTTCTTCCAGCACGTAGGCAGTGACAAGGGCTTTCATTCAAGTTTCTCAGAGGCATGATTTTTAGAATTTGTGCAAGATTGATTTTGACTGAGTGTCATATTAGACTGAAATGCCTTTCTAATAGTAGACTTCTGAGTTAACGTTTTGTTCACAATATGGACTTTAAGGAGTCAAGGGGTACTTATTAGCAGCAAGAGCAGCATTTTTCAAGGTTTAAATCTCATGCTCTTCAAGATGATTCTTAACGTCACTAGGGACAAAGTTCTTAAAGTCTTGAAATAACACAAGTTGTTTGATATTTTCATAATCATGCTTATTGGGTTAAGCACCTTTTCTCGAATAGCTGTTCCTTTTCTCTAGCAAATTCGACATAAGTCTGCCCAGCTTCCTTTTTATAGTTTCTGAATTTTTGCCGATAAGCCTCGGTTACTAACGTATAACCCCTTGATACGCACTCCTTAACCAAATCATCATCCGAACTCTGTTGTACTGACAGGGAATGGTAAATATCACTAGCTTTACCAACTATTAAACACTGTAGTAACTGAATTCAATACTCTCTTGGCCTATTTCAAATTTTCTGCAGTTTTTTTAAAAACGAGGAAAATATTTGTCTACTTATTTTTCTCTAAAAGAGGGAACTGCCCTAATATTTTTTTGCAATGTCAAAACTTGAATCTGTATGTGAAGTACAAACGTGATTGCCATTGGCCAGCTATAATTCGTTCATTCTAAGTTGAAATTCCCTTTCATCCTTTTCTTTTGCATCAGGTTCTCTCTCTTTCTCTCTACTCTTTTTCAGATTGTAATTGTTTATCTTTCTCCCTCTTCTGTCTCTCTCCCCTCTTTTTCAAATTGTAACTGCAATTGCTTCTCATTCAGCTGCATTTGTTTCTCTTTTTCCTGAAGCTCAAGTCTCCTTAACTCTACTTCCATTTTTATTTTCATTTCCATTACTTTAATGTCAGTGTCTGTTATACACTTACTGACTGATGCCAACACTTTTATCAAAAATCTTTTCCCCACCAAATATTGGATCAAAATTTGTTTAATTTCTCGTTTCGTTAAAGAAGATTTTGCATCAGAAAGATCGTACCATCTGGCAAGTTCAAGCAACTCATCTTTCTTAAGAATATCCAATAGCTGTTGAGTTGGATTAGAAAGAAAAGTTTTCTACTTTTGATGACATTATAAATGAAAATGAAAGCCTGTTGTTTTCACTTAGAATTTAAAATATAATGTAAAATAGTACTTGGGATTTAGAAACTAGGGTTAATTTAAATTTCAAAAAGAAATTTCTGAAATATGTAACCAAATTTCATATATCCTAGGAAGAACTTCCACTTTCTTTCTTACGTGACAAGGGCTCGTACTCAGTAACAAAGAAAAGAGTGAAAGCCAACACGATTTGTACACTTTAACAAAACAATTTATTTTCCTAGACGACAATATAAAAATTGGTAAACATGACTTACAGATTGTAAATATAATCCAAATATGATTCTAAGAATAAAATCACAAGTCCTATCACTAAATAGTCTTATAAGAATCCAGGTTCGAGTCCCGACGATGTACGAATATGGAGGGCGATGACGTCAGATGTCTTCCAATGTATGAGTAACAATAACTTCTCACTTGAATCACAGTCTTTGTATCCGAATAATTCCGGAATTAATTTCCTTGAATATCTTTCAGAATATTTTATAAAAAAGTCAACTTGTTTTGTGTCCAGGAAAATAAATTATTGAATCCAAAAATCAGACGAAGAATAAAATATTCTGGCAACAAATTTAAAATAAATACATAGAAACGCCTTGTTTCTTCAAGGTTTTGAATGACATTGGCCAAACCAATATTAAAAATGCGTATCTACACTCAAAACATCACTTCAAATCTCGCGAGATTGGTCATGTGATCTCTTATTACGCAAATTAGACTGACGTAAAAACCAGTCATCAAAATAGGTTGTTTACAAATATTGATCACGCGGAGAAAGTATGTCTGTGATGCTGACCAATCATTGTAACTTCTTATTGATATCTTACCAAGGTAAGGCGAACTAAATGCCAACCATAACGTATTACTATTTCGTCTTAAATAAACAAAGTTTTGCTAAAATTTTATCTCACTACTAAAAATAGAATCCCGAATCCAGGCAGAATATTCATTGCAATTAAATACAATGAAACAAATGAAATAAAAATAATTTTAAACCTTACACATAAGCAATTTAATTACATATACGTAACACTGAACCATCAATATTTTTCCCGATCTTCAAGAAGTATGCACCAAAGCAATCTTCCTTTAGTCCTATTAAGACGTGACTTATTATCATTTTCTGACAATGTGAGTGAATTAGCTTACATCTGGTTAATTCATTCTCTTATATGATATGACACTATATGTTCAAGACCCTCTGTCCCATAGATCACAAGACGAACTTGTTGTATTTCCATAGAAAGCAACCAGACCTGTTGTATTTAATTATAAACTGATACTTTTTCAAAGACTTCAAAGTAAACAAAAACCCACTGCTTCCATTTAATACAGTCACAAAATAGTAGTACAAAAACATTAAAGATTGGAAGTTTAAACCGCTATTAGTAGGATTTGTTGAATCGTCATGAAATCAAACTTTCACATTTCAAAATAGCAAACTCAGATGTATTTATTGACGAAGCTCAACTTTTTTTATTACCAATAAAGCCCTCAAAGAATAAACGAGCTAATCTGCGAAATTTAAGCTAGCACGATAAAAGTAATCTAAAGCCATTAATTCTAATAACAATTCAGTTATCAGTGCAAACTTTCGTGGCAATAAAGTAGTTCAATTAAATTTCAAAGTATAAAAAATATTGCTAAATTTTATGGTCATGCAAGTATGTTTTCAAAATATGGGTAAATAGTGTATATATCGTAATTTGGCAGTTAAGTATATATTCTTTATTTTTTCATTTTTTCATTTTTAAAACATATCCATGAGATCCGTGTTTCTTTTCTAATCATTTTGCAATTAATGTTACAGAAATCTCCAGAGTAACAGTGACATGTTTAAATCTACAGAGTTGGGTTTACTGATATTAAAATTATTAAGTGATGCCGATCTTAGTGAACCAGTATTATGGTGGTTGGAAGGAAGTATTATTCTCTTGCATACAGTCAGGTACCGTCCTATTTGACAATTTCATGTGTATTTGTGTGTGTGTGTGTGTGTTATGGACTTTTAACGTAGCTTGAACAAAGTTTTTAGTCATATCATTATGATGTCTTTAGTGTTACAGTTTATAGTGAAGTCTCGTACTGGGGCATGATGCCGCAGACATGTATGCATGGTGTCCCACACAGTCACATTATTCTGACACCAGGCCAACCAGTCCGAACACTAACCTCGTAATGTTGAGAGCCTAGCGAGGCAGCTGCAAGTACGAATTTTATAAGTTTTTGGTATTATTCGGCTGGGGTTGGCACTCGCGACCTCCGTATCCGAGACGGACGTTCTAACCACTAGGTCACCGGAGCGGTTGACAGTTATATACCTAAATACACTCGTATGAAACTAATTATATTTTTGAATATGTATTATGCAATAAACCATTCAATATAACCTCTTCCAATACGTGTCCTGTATCGTCAGCACGTCTGTATCTTCGTTGTAGCCAATTTGTGAAGAATTGTAAGTTTGGCTTGAGCAGAGCCCGGATGTGTAGAAATTCAAGCCAAGGAAATCGAACGAACCTAAGCAAATAAACAAAGTAGGAGGAATTAATTCAATTAAAATTCAAATAATTGATGACAGATTCATTTAGTTAAGTTAACATTTTTTAAACAAACTTTTTTATTACGTTGTCTTTTGCTGCGTAGATGGTAAAGCCACCGTTCGCCGTAATGTTGCACTCCAACCTAGAGATTGCAGCGCTAGTTGTTTTTGCTGCTTGTCAATGTCTGCCATTAGTATATTAATGTTGAGGTCTTTCATATTGCCTTCGGGGGTCCTGCTGGTCACTTGGCAATAACAATTCTGTTCTGTAAAAAAATGTCCTTTTGGATGAGTCATCGCGGAAAATTATCTTCTCGCTCTGTGGTACGCGCCTTAGGATGTCACATAAAGAACCATATAAGCAGTCTTTATCTTCAAAATGATGCGCATAAAGTTGCTGGACTAGCGCTGATGATTCAAACAAAACCTGCAGCGAATGACATGTCGAGTGAAAAGATGAACTAAGATATTGCCATCTATATCAATTTTGTCTATTACATTTAAGCATCCCTTGAGACATTTACACACGTATTGACACACCTTTCCGATATAAATGAAATTAGATATACCAGTGAGGTACACCGATCAAAATACTAAATATTACTGTTACTGTAAGGCATGCATTATACTTATTCAAATTTATGGCTCCCCTGCACATTCAATTGCACCGATGGTTTTCACAAAATCATATTAAGCATGCGTAAAATACATGGAAAATACTGCAAACTAGTACTGATTAGGTGATCTTCATTTACCTTTGATATACTTCTTCTCCTCCTCTGTGAACTCGGGGAGTCTTGATTTAACAAATCCCTGTGCTTTGCTTTTCTTTTCTATTTGTCTTTTCATCACTTCCGGATAGTCCCCGTTAACAAATACGGGATGAGCATACCAACCGATTCTAAACTGTTGCATCCGTTCTGAAGCCTCCCAGTCTGAAGGATGTTGTCTGTTATGTGGTTCGGTCCAATCTGTGTTCAGGGTGATACCTACGGAACCTTCAATGATATTGAAATGTCAAATAATAACTAAACGACATTTTATATTTAGAAAAGTTTACAATTGTTAACTTGTCTCTACTTATCTATCAGCATAACTAATGATGCTTAAGAAACATTGCTCATAATTCGGTATAACACATGTAAAGATGTGCAGTCATTAGCTAAAATGAAAAGGCATGGTTGTACCATCCCGATCATTGGAAAAATAAACACAATAAGATCAATTAAAAATACCGCTGACCCAGTGAACTTTTAGTATTACTTTTGTAAACTATTTCACTAATTCTTCCAATGTCAGAAAATGAAAGTATTTACCATTTTGTGAAGAGTGCCAGTATTGCTGATAGAGTCGGTATGCCTTCCCATGCGCTTTGATCAGGTTGTGTGCAGCAACGTAATCACTGGTACCTGTTTGCTTAATTCCAGGGGCCTTGGTCCCTACGCCGTAACCAAGGAATGAGACACACCAGGGTTCATTTAAGGTTATCCAGTATTTTACCTGGAATTCGGTCAGATAAAATGTTTGATTCATAATTAGTTTCAATGACGCAATCAAATGTAATAGATTTATGTTAAATTTTGATCTCTGCAGGAAGGTATATAGCTCTGGGCATATTAAGTACATTTATTTTCAGCATGTTCTTAAACTTCGTGCATTTTCAAATAGTAGCAATAAACACTGCTCTAGGCGTATGTAGATCTTGAAGTAACATGTTATTTATTTATTTTTATGCAAATGTTGCTTCTTCAGCACAGATTGAGAACTTGTGCTTAAGAACAACTTTGAGAGTGATCAAAATGCAAATATAAACATATATTTAAAAACTTCAGCATCCAAATGAATACAAAACCAAACAAAAAGTAATATGTTGTTCACTACCATGTAGTTGACTTGAACAAGAGTATTGCGAACGGCCCACTACACACTCCGAAATCACATTTACATTAACCTTTGACCTCAGTCATGTTATGTATCACCAAACGTGTATGCCATCCCAAAACATTCGTAAAGGTACATGGGCGAGAATTCAACTTTTTGCAGAGACTTGTTTAAAAAGAAACATTACATCCACAATAACCTAGTGATCTTGGCTTTTGATCAGTTAACTCCAGAATCGAAATATATATATATATATATATATATATATATATATATATATATATATATATATATAGTAAACCATCTCTGCGGTTTATAATATGTGTCACTACTGTTCTTTATTCAGTGACAGCAACCTTCACACTGGACAACTTCATGCGCCAAGATCACAAGTTATCTTCTTCCCACTATATGCAAGCCATTCGCGGCATTTGGCAAAGGTAAATAAAGTAAAATTGAAGTACACCAGTAACAAATAGTTACACCAACATGCGATTATATTATACATTGCGCACATACTAAAATGTGAATTCCTATGTAAAGGGTTCTGTATAATACTACAAGTTATTATCACTATGTATATTAACATGATATTTGATAAGTCTTTACAACACAGGTTAAAGACGATACATTGTTGCCTTCGCAATGGAGAAGCGAAATGTATAGCTATGTTTCCCAGTGCCCACTTACATCAGAGTGAAAGTGGAATTAGTAGAAATGTCTTACTTTATCTCCATACTCTTTGAAGGTAAAGTTAGCATACTCTGCAAAAAGATCTGCCGTGGATTCATTCAACCAGCCTCCCTTGTCCTCTATAGCCTGTGGCAGATCCCAGTGGTACAGGGTCACCATGGGTTCAATGTTAACTTTAAGCAGCAGGTTAATCAGTTGATGATAGTACGTAACACCTTCTGAATTAATTCTTCCCGACCCTTCTGGAAATAGTCTGGGCCACGCAATAGAAAATCTGTAGTTCGTTACCTATAAATACGTTGAGATACGCGACGTCATGAGTCCGATCGGAATGCAAAAGATATATTCAACCAGGAATTCAATTAAGTTTAACATAATCAGCATTTGAGATTACAAATTTAAACGATGCAATGAAACAAATGTTAATCTTTTAGATAACATAAATACGGCACCTTTGTATGTAAATTTGTTCATTTTAATTAAATATCGAAAATAAATCTAATTATATTTCATATTTAAATCAATCAATGATGGAGACGAAAGTTGTGAAATATATAAATTCAGAATACAATAGATTTCGATAGTACTCTAAGATTTTATGTATATTATAATGTACTAGAAGAAGCAACAACGAGTATATCTAATGAATAGGAAAAGATTGGCTTGCTGCATTGTCTAATGAATATAAAAATCTTCGAGTTCATAAGTGTCTAAAGAAAAAGAAACACTTGGCGTACAACATCGTCTATAGAATGGGAAAACCTTCTCGCACAGCAGTGTGTATCATGAATAGGACAAGCTGAGAGTACACCAGCGTGTATCATGAATAGGACAAGCTGAGTGTACACCAGTGTGTATCATGAATAGGACAAGCTGAATGTACACCAGTGTGTATCATGAATAGGACAAGCTCAGTGTACACCAGTGTGTATCATGAATAGGACAAGCTGAGTGTACACCAGTGTGTATCATGAATAGGACAAGCTGAATGTACACCAGTGTGTATCATGAATAGGACAAGCTGAATGTACACCAGTGTGTATCATGAATAGGACAAGCTGAGAGTACACCAGTGTGTATCATGAATAGGACAAGCTGAATGTACACCAGTGTGTATCATGAATAGGACAAGCTGAGAGTACACCAGTGTGTATCATGAATAGGACAAGCTGAATGTACACCAGTGTGTATCATGAATAGGACAAGCTGAATGTACACCAGTGTGTATCATGAATAGGACAAGCTGAGTGTACACCAGTGTGTATCATGAATAGGACAAGCTGAATGTACACCAGTGTGTATCATGAATAGGACAAGCTCAGTGTACACCAGTGTGTATCATGAATAGGACAAGCTCAGTGTACACCAGTGTGTATCATGAATAGGACAAGCTGATTGTACACTAGTATGTATCATTAATAGGACAAGCTCATTGTACAGCAGTATATATGATGATTAGGACAAGCTGAGTGTGTGCAGTATTTATTTGTAGACTATGACAAGCTCAGCGTACAGTAAGTAGTATGTCTAATGAATAGGACTAGTTCTGTCTACAGCTATGTTCTTTAATGATTCAGGAAGCAAAAATAAAAGGAACTGAATTTATTGTTAATGATGTTAGTTAATGCCAAATGCGATATACAAACTAAATCATACTCAGATAAACATTTGGAATTTAACAAACGTTTAAATTGTATACTGCCACTGAAATACCATCACTATTTATTTTTAGTATTGTTTGTTGGTGTCCAACCAGACATTGATTTTATTATACTTATAATTGATTTTATTATTCTTAACCAGACATTGATTTTATTATACTTATAACTGATTTTATTATTCTTATAAATCCAAACTCCATTAAGGAACGGAATTCAATGAAAATGAGTGAAGAATTGTCTGCGAGAAACATCTTCATTTATATGCGGATTAAAGGGTTCTAAAACAAGCTTGAAGAAGGCTTACATTCAGATCTTGAAGCAACTTAACATCCTCTTCGAACTTATGGTAGCTGTCACAAGCCACATCACCGGTGTCATTGTTGTCTACATTTCCTGGGATGCGAGAAAAGGTATCCCAAATGCTCAAGCCCCTTCCTGGAAATATGCATCAGCTGCGTGATAATTTTGGTATGCCAAACATATGCAAAAATAAATTTTCTGGATTCAATGAACTGTTTAACAAGGAATTAAATTACCTCAAAACTATGAATGTAATAACATATTTACAGTAATCATACTATTGACCTCGAATTATCTAAACATATCTAAACTTTCAGGTAATGAAACTCAAAATATAACATGATAAATTTGTATGCAACTTATATATATATATATATATATATATATATATATATATATATATATATATATATATATATATATATATATATATATATATCACTTATATTTAGATGCAAAGTGGAACAAATAATGTCCTGGACATCTTATGAAGCAAAATCATTTTGAATAAACTTAAAAATATAAACAACGTTGAATTTTATGTCTTTCACTGATTTATGTGCCCTGTAAAATATAGACAATATGTGGTTTATACATGCCATTTCCATTCTGTGACCTACGGTTATTTTCAATGTATACCTACCCCCTTCGTTCCATCCACCCTCCACCTGATATGATGCAGTTGCGGTACTCCATTTAAAGTCGCTGGGAAACGTTTCATAGTAGAATTCTGTTTCGTACGGCCTCGGTTCGGGCACATATGGCAGTCTAGATGGTGGGAAGAAAAGATTCTCTTCAATGTAAAGTCTTTACTGATTAGTATGTCTTACTGCCAATTATAGCATTATTACATACAAAATCTAATCAAAGAAGGTATAATACAGAAGATGAATCTTATGTCAAATCTTGCAATATGGATCATACTCTTTCCATCTGTTGTGTTTCTGTTACCTCTTTCTCGATTACCAATCTGTCCTGGTCGTAGTTTCCCTTGTATTTCATCGTGTAATGACAATAAACTTGCATACTTACTAAATGCGGTTTGTAAAGGAGGCATGTAAAGTATGTTACCGTTTTCAAAAGTTGTATCAAAAAATCACTTATCATTCGCACAAAATATGGACAAATACACAGCATTTTCCACTTGGTAGATCTAAATTATACTCTCCGGGCCGTTTTATTTGAAATTAATTTGTTTCATTTCGCGTCATTTTAGGTGCGACTCTACCTTGTAAGAAATTATTAAAGACTAACACAATAGAGTTTGCGAGAATAACATTTGGATTTTGTACTAGAATGAAGATTTCCGTGAGGCGAACATAGTACCTGAGTGGGGTTGGTGAAAGACCGTTGTCTGTAATAACACGTCGGTAGAAAATCGCTGACTGCTTCATGCTTCTCGGCCTGTCAGGATGGGAGAAGTTGACTGCATAAAGCCCGAATCTCTCAAAATATCCTCGTTCCCACTCAAAGTTGTCCATCAGTGTCCAGACAGTATATCCCTTCACATTGCATCCATCCAGGTGTACGGCTAGCAAAGTCAAGAAACAAACCGTTTCCAAACTTCAAATGATATTTATTCTTGAGAACGATGCTTTTGAATAGAGGACACAAAGATTCGGTGCTTTTAAGATAAAAGTTACGCCCGTCCTTGCAAGACATCTTCAGTTTTTTTTAAAAAGAAAATATTTTTAGCATAATGCATTATTTAATAGTACTAGTGAAATTCATTATAAGTACAAAGCTATAGAACTAAACATGTAAATTAAAGAAAATCGCCTGCTAAGGAATCACTGACAAGTTTCGCTCTAGATCCAAACGTGTCCGATGAAAGTTATTTACAAATGTGCCTGGTTTGAATATAATGGTAATACTGCCATGTGATTTGTTTTTCTCACTTTTATTTCATTATTTTATTAACATCGGGTATACCTTTTAAAACTTCATCAATATAAGCTCGGAGATACTCTGTTCTGTTATGGTCGTTAAGTTGTCCGGTGTTATCGGACACTCCATTTTCTGTTATGTAGACAGGAATGTCCCCGTAGTGAGACTTAATCCAGTTCAACATCTTCCTTAGCGCCCATGGAGTCACCTTCAGCCAATCTGAACCGGATCTGGAGGAACAAACGTTAAAATATGTATAATTCAGTTTTGAATAAATTTTAATTGCCAAGAGGTTACACATATATGTTTGATCAGATATGTTATTTTACGATTTTTCTTTATGTTATCTTTCTGCGACAAGCTTCTTTCGGTCCTTTGGGAGCATTTTGTTGTCTGCCACATATCAAAGAAGAAAGCTATTGCCAAAAACAGGGGTTCTAGAACTTATTCCTGTGTAGAGTTGATCCACTGATGTAATAAAACATATTCTACCTTATGGACTTTCTTATGAACAAATTGTATCGCAATGCGCATTTCTTACCTGTCAGCTTTCTGCTTCGTTAAATCGATCTCCAAGACCAGTTTGTCATCATTGTTTTATTTATCTTAAAATGTTTTTGAGAAACTACATCGGTTTCTTTCTAATAAAGATGTCTCCAAAGACAGAGTTAAATTTTGCATCTGGAAAAATCTCATATCTTTACCGGCAGTGGAAAATTGCTTGTTAAATGAATAAATTTAAATGTTGCTGCAATAGTGATATCTGCATTTATCCACATTACAGACGTTACCAAATCACATTAGATGAGCGCATGGTGTATAACAACTTTAACTGTGTGACCCATTAATCAGCATTCCCGTCAAATTAGCAGAGGTTAAAATATATTAGGATCATAAAACTAGTCTGGAATTACTTGTCACAATCAGTAATAGCGTACGGTCTTAAATTTGTTACCATAAAACAATATAATACAGAGGAAAAAATCGATACTTTAGAGTTTCTTACATAATCGCGAGTGTTCTTAATACCGAAGAGATTGTTAGTCGGGGATAAACACATCTTCGCTATCCATGATTCGGATGTGTTCACCAAATTACACTTTTGGTGGATCGATCAGATATTTCGGTGTATTGTATCAGCATTATTTTGTATTAGTATTGGATTTCACGAGTTACCTTACTTGGTATGTAATGCCAACTAAACAATAGTGTGATAGAACAGTGAGTTGTACATCGGTGGAGGCAATTCACTTCACATGGATACGTTTTAAGTTTGATATCGAAAATCTAATAAGCCATTAGAGGTGCATTTGGGGCAAAGTATGTTTTTGTACAAACACTGACTCACAGTAGGAAACTGCTTATGTATGAGTCCATTCTAGATGTGTGCTCTCCTTGTCTCAATTATGTAAGACCAGGTTTCAAATTTGAACAACCTGACTTTTGTTTTAATGCGGTGGCTTTCCACTACTATTCAGTGAACTTCACTGACCCGAAGCACTGAAATAGCGGATCGATCCGCCAATATGTAGTTACATTCACATATCGCAAACTTGACTAACGAAGATGGGATGCACTGTACTTACATTTGAACTACTAATACTAACACTTTTATATGGAAAACGATACTGGAATGACCCATCTTAAATATCACCTACTTCTATGTTTATGATATATTATGTCTAAGTAAGAATTTGTATATGCTATGGGGTTAACTACATACCCGTTCCAACTTTTATCCTGAGTGTAATCTATATCGGCGTCCTGCATGTATCCGATATCACTGCTGTTATAGAGTTTTGTTGTATAGAGTCCAGCAGTGTACAAATTCAACCCGAGAAAGTCGTATGAACCTGCGATAAAGACGATTTACAATGCATAAGATAATGTTTTACTTTTTGTTTGCTTTCTTCACCTTCCTCCACCATAATTTAAGAAACTGGTGTAGTAGTTAGAAGCCAAATGGAAAAAAAGAATCGCATTGCTTGCTTTTTTTTTATAAAAATCTTCTAAAGTAGGTATGGCTCAACAAAATCCATCCTACGATGCACTATCCGTGTAAATCTAACTGCAAATTGTAAAACGATCATAGAATTAAGTCCAAACACAATTGTTTTCCGAGTTTAATATATCCTCAAAATTCGGTCATTGCGACCCAGTTTTGAGTCGTGACAAATGTTAATTGTCATGGATGCACCCATAGTGCACGTTTGATATCAATATGTGACCCAGTAAATTAATTATATCACCGTCAAATAGAAGGGACATATGAACAATCGTATGACATTAGTGAATCTGATGTGTTGAAGAGAAATAAAATAAAAACATCCACACTGGTCACCGTTAGAATCCAATAAAGAAAACAGGTCAATATCACATAAATACACCAAAACTTAACAAATAATTAATTGTGACAATTTGTATTATTTGATCATATGTAAGTGTAAACTATATGTCGAAAAGGGAAGTATATTATATTTACACCAAACCACTTATATGCGGTTAAGACAGCGCTACAGTAAAACAATCTACAATTTCTAACGCAATTGCGTAAGGCACCAAAACCAATATGATACGACAATATCAAAATAATATATTCACTAGCTTAGGATGACTATTACAAAAAAGATTATGATCTACTCCAGCTATATATCGTGTTATCTGAAATCTTGGTAAAAGAAATGTACATGATAAAATACAGCAATAGGTGCATTGAAAAATGTTCAGGCCTGACTGATTTTGTATGTTTTGCCATCATATCAATAAATAGTTTGCATTTCATCATGCAAATCGCTGTCGAAAAATCAAGAACTTTCATCTGGTGCATAAGAAACACTAAGTATGGACATTCTCTGATATCGAATGATGTAGCTTGAGTAATTATTTATAGCTAGTAAAATAATTTAGTTTATTATATTTTGTTTGTCCGGCTGATTTTGCCTTTTCCTTGCACTTATGCATGAACTTAATGCCCGTCAACAGCGCTAGTGAATAATATAGCTTAGACTATCGAACATATTTTTTAACGGTCTATACCTAAGATAGTATTTTCGACTATAAAATAATGCAATTTCAGCTTTTTTGGCCAAACAACTTGTTTCCATTGCTTATGTGTTTGATTAAATTATTTCATTCCTACAACGTCGAGATCACTAAATGTTATCTACTAAAACCATAAAAACAACATTCAATGTCTGGACATAATAAACTACTTTCAAACGTATAAACATTACAAACAAACAATGCTTAATTATTATTCTCATTTACTAACATCAGCATCACTTTAAAACTTGCAAATAGGTATTAATTCTAAAACTTGATATTGTTACTCTCACGTGAAATTCGTAAAAACTAGTAATATCTCCTGTCTAAAAACTTCTGAATTCAGTATAATGTAGCTTGAGTATTTATTTATAACTAGTAAAATAATTTAGTTTATTATATTTTGTTTGTCCGGCTGATTTTGCCTTTTCGTTGCACTTTTGCATGTACTCAATGCCCGTCAACAGCGCTAGTGAATATGGACTTTTATGTAAAACAGGCAAGGCAAACCCGACTAGTTTCACTCAGCTGCTGATTATCATTTTATTTTAAAAAAAATAATTTTCGTTGTTGCATATTTTCAAGAGTGGGTTGGTATGAAAAAAAATACACTGTGTTTGTCGACGTAGCATTGCTACATTTAGGTATACAGAGAGAAGATTATACATTAACGTTAAATTTCCCCACGAGACCTTTCCGATGTATGATATACTCAGCTGAATGGGGTTTACTGCAATTAAACAATTAATTTTAAAGCTTCCATTACCTTTTATCTCGTTTTTCTCTGTCTCATTAAAAGTTGGCAAACGCGAGTGATTAAAATGCTGATCAGTGCTTTTGTTGGCAATCTTAGATCGCATCACTTCTGGATAGTCACCATCAACAAAAATGGGATGCGCAAACCAACCAAATCGGAACTGTTGTGCACGTTCAGACGCCTCCCAGTCATCTGGGTTCCAAGGATCCAAGGGTTCTGTCCAATCGGTGTTTAACGTTATTCCAACAGTGCCTGAAGTATTGCCAAGAAAATAAAATAACTTGTTATGACCGAGAAGAGTTTAACTCTTCTTTTATACTTGTTAAAGGAAATAGATCAAAATATTTGTTATCGTTGTGGGGCTTAACAGAATTTCTCAGCACACGATAGGCTATATATGGCGGCCAGTATTTAATGGTGGAGGAAGAAACCGGGAAATCACAGGAAATAACAACCGAGCCACCAGAAGCTACTGGCAAGCTTTCTCACATATCCACATTCGCCGAATCCAAGACTCGAACCCACGCAGACTAAGGTGAGATGGAAGTGATCCGTAACGGACAGCGCTTTAGACTACTCGGCCACTCGGGGCCCCAAACAAAAGATAAAATACCAATGCAAAAAAATGAAGACAAGTGCATTGAACGTGATGTAAATGGTAACATGATGAAGTACACGTAATTTGATAGATAACAATAACGTTATTTCAGTAGTTTAAATTAATATTTGACATACAATTATCTTCAAATCGGTTAATTTGCCAAACAACAAAAGCAAATCTTCACTCTAAGCCACAGGTAAAATGCTATAATTACTGTAAAATATTGCTTAATTTGTATCCTCGCTATCTGTATACTCAATAACTAACCATATCACTACAAATTTATAATAATTTATACCCTGTGCTATCTGTACTACGCAATATGCAGTCCATATTTATAAATGGTATGAATCAAATGAGATCGTTGTGAACAGTTTAAAGATGAATATCAACTGAAAATCAGAGGCAAGGGAAGACCTAAAGAAAATTTTCAACGGTGTCAGAAAATTAAACAGAGACAAGCATAGTAAGCATGCATATTACGTTAATTGTATTAGCATTTGGCTATTGATGACGATACATTGGCAGGTAAATTCGGACGAAATATTTAATCCCCCAAATACTATCAGTACTTAAAGAAATATTTAATGCTCTAACTACTATAAGTGCTTAAAGAAATATTTAATGCTCCAACTACTATCAGTGCTCAAAGAAATATTTAATGCTCCAACTACTATCAGTGCTCAAAAAATATTTGATGCTCTAATTGCTTTCAGTGCTCAAATAAATATATAATACGTCATCTACCATCTTTGCTTAAAGAAATATTTGTCAGACATGATCCCATGGCAAGCGACTTCACTATACTGCGACGATGTTGGAAGAATAAAAACAGAATAGAAATCCAAAATGAAATAGCCATAGACATTAGGCAAATAACTGAACGTAACTCAATAGAAAAATATGAACAGTTATTGCATATTACATGCCAAAAACCCATCAGATAAAGCAAAGAATGCAACGGAGTTAGAACAATTAATTGTTGCAGAGCTGTATATGTACTTGTTGCAAAGTTCTTCATTTATTTTATTTTCCACATTATTTTGGGAAACGTATAAGCCTTTGTCAATGTTTAAACACCTTATAGATCGTTGATCTATTTGATTCAAATTTTCGTCATGAAAATTATTTTCAGTGCGTTTATGTCCATGTTTCTTCAGTTGTTTAATTCGTATGCTAAACTTACATTTTCTACTTTGAGAACATTATAGTCACCTTCCAGTTCTTCTATTTCATTGTAAGATTGCTGTATTATAGTCCTGCTATATTGCAAACTTTATATAAATTATTGGTGAGATATATTAGATAGATTCCATTCAAAATTTGGTGATAAAAAAAAATTGGTTGTAATCTGTTAATGAAGAATGGTTGTCAGTGGTGTGGACCAATTCTAAAGGTATTAAACAATTACCATGATTTCAAAGTGCAAGATTATACAAATGGCACATACCCAGTATTGTCTTATTGTATCCAAGTTATTAAATTAACTAAAATGTAAATGCACACTTTAAATTGGACAATAACACTTTAATATGAACAGGAACACCAAATGAGGGAGATTGTTGTTGTTGTTGTTGTTGTTGTTGGGCTTAACGCCATTTTTCAGCACAAGATAGGCTATTCATGGCGGCCAGTATTAATGGTGGAGGAAGAAACCAGGAAATCACCGGAAAGAACCACCGACCCACGAGAAGCTACTGGCAAGCTTTGTCACATATCTACATTAGCCGAATCCTAGACTCGAACACACGCAGACAGAGGTGAGATGGCAGTGATCCGTAACGGACAGCGCTTTAGACCACTCGGCCACTCGGGGCCCCAAATGAGGGAGATGCAAGCTAGATAAAGATGTTAAGAAGTGGATGAAGATCTTCAAGATCTTGAAAGGTTTAAAACACAAGAAAGGAAGAGGATTAAACAGATCAAAGAAATAATATGAAATGTATTACAGTATTATTGAGCTTAAAAAGTGTTTTAATCCTATGCTTGTTGCAGTAGTATTAATAGCACTTAGGATTTGGATGTGGAATGTTGCATAAGTTTACTAATTGTTATCATTAATGAATTCTGAACATTCAATCTGGAAGAATTGGATGTGAAGAAAAACACCTGGATAAAAGGTGCATTTAAATGCTTGAATTTTATTAGGTATATATTTCAGGTTCCTGGCCTCTATCAGTAGGTAAAAAGAAACATGTTATTTATGTACTTGACCGCTAAGTTGGCTCTATTGGTTTGAGCGTTTGCCTAGGGTGCGGAAGGTCCAGGCTTCATCCCAAAAACTTATACCAATGGTACTATCAGCTCCATCATATTGCGCTCAGCACTCAGAGGTTAGTTATAGGGAAGCTTGGCCTGCTAGTAGGATAATGTGAATGGATGAGATAATGCTACATGTCTGTGGCATAATGCCTAAGTGCTAGACATCACTGCAAAGTGCCACACTGCAGATATCATACCGCTATAAATAAAATTGTTAAAGCTACGTATGAAATAAGAAATATCTCAGTAATTGTGTTCCATAGATCTTGCAGGTGAATCGATTTCTGGCAATAAAATTGATCGATATATTCTCAAAGAACCTTTTAACCTACCTTTGAATCTCTAATTCATACGCCGAACATCTGATGTCTTTACTGTTCGTGAAAAGATGGTAAGCATTTGTTATATTTTGTATACTTCTGTTTAAGCCTTCTTGTCTGGTTTATTGGCGTCCTTTTACCTTCAGCAACATGAATCGCACATAACAGAACGTTAGGTGCTAGAAATAGTTCATATGACTGAATTTTATTTTGTATCACACACACACACACACACACACACACACACACACACACATATATATATATATATATATATATATATATATATATATATGTGTGTGTGTGTGTGTATGGTTTTCTTTATTCTTCAATACAATGAATAATCGGTTAAATATCGATTGTATATATAAAGACTAATGATAGATTTGATTTAATCTAGGTACATAGTTTCTAGAATTAGTATGACATAATTGTTTATGTATTCTCACCGTGTTGACTATTTCTCCACTTAGAGTCATAAAGCCTAAATGCTTTTGCATGAGCTTTAATGATATTATGAGCCACCAAATAGATATTTTCCCCGGTCAATCCAGGAGCTTTAATTCCCCTCCCGTAACCTAGAAGTGCCACGCCCCATGGTTCATTGAATGTAATCCACATCTTCACCTGAAAAAGGCACAATGGAAATGTAAATATACAACTGAAGTGAATAGTTTATTATATTTCGGTATATAAGTATAGATAATATAATTGGCGAATGCGCTATCTTAAAAAAAATATTCGCTTCAAATAACTAATATCCATTATTATGCAATATGTTGAATGCATAGGGTTGTATTACTATTGATGCTAATATTATTTTATTATTATTATTATTATTATTATTATTATTATTATTATTATTATTATTATTATTATTATTATTATTATTATTATTATTATTATTGTTGTTGTATTTTATTTCCTATTGTACTTTATTTTATCATGCTATTGAAGCTGATCTTATTCCATAATCCTAAAACCTATTAAAAGAGGTGTAATTCTTTATTGTTTTTTTTATGAATTCTACCCTATTTCCGAAAGTTCCGAAACATAAATCCGCAAAATGGACAAAGGCATCAATAGTGGCTGGATTCAACCACCCCTTCCCGTTATCCTGAAGTGTCTGAGGGAGGTCCCAGTGGTACAGGGTCACGACGGGCTTGATCCCCACTTTCAGAAGGTTGTCTATCACTCTCATATAATAATCCACACCCTCCTCATTCATCGGTTCCGTTCCGTTTGGGAGAATTCTTGACCAGGATATTGAAAACCTGTAATGAGTTACCTGAAAAAAAAAGTTATTTTCTTTTAGAATAAAATAAAAGAGAACTTATAGAAGAACGTTCACTACTTTAATGTAATATATATATATATATATATATATATATATATATATATATATATATATATATATATATATATATATATATATATATATATAATTTTAATATATGAGCCTGCACGATAAAACTGATGCTTTTAAATTACAGTTAGTAAAACGAAAATAGGAAAGAATTTAGTTATCCTAATAAAATCGAAATTGAATTTTTCAAATCGTCGCTAAACTTTACCATCAAATTATGCAGTCATTTAAGTTTCTGATGGTGGAAAGAACGTTTTTCATTTTGGTAGTGGAAATATTACATTACTCTGATAAAAATTTCCTTAATAAAATGTTTTAAATTAGTATCAGTCCATTTTTTATTTGGCAGTAGAAGTTTATGATTTACATAGCTAACAGTAGCAATATTGCTTTAAACAATATTGTCTTTAAAGAATAGGCTCAATAATTTACCCCCAAAGCTTGGAGCAAGTCAATGTCAACCATGTATTTGTGGTAACTATCACATGCGATGTCACCCGTGTCATTGTTTAGAACCCTTCCATTTTTGTGGCAAAACGTATCCCATATACCTTGTCCACGTCCTTGAGAATTAAAAAAACGTCTTTGACAGATTAAAATGTAAGGTTTTTGTACAAAATCTTACAGCATTTAGGTTTGTATTGCAAAGAACACTTTAATACACGGCTGCTGTGTAATCTATATTTATAAACCCGTATCGGTTTCTTCCTTAGCACACGCATATAATATAAGATCATGATTTTCGAAGTGACATTATGACATCACTTTGGACCTAAGTGTAAAATCCGTTAGCATCCGAATGTATTTTAAATGAATTCACTTCTTTTTGTAGACGTATTGAATATACGTTTTTTTTTGGGCATGGGATTAAGAGACATATATGCTGATTTCTGACGAAAGTTTTGAATCTTTAGTCAGAGTATTTCTGTAATATGCATCAATATATCAACATGTAATGAAAAAGGCTAAATGAAATTGCAAAAGAACTTGCTTGTAACTAATCTTTCGTTAAATCATTAGGTGAATATGAACAAATTGCATTGTTATGCTTACTGTATCATTGATTATCGGTTTATCTGCATCAAGTTTTTATCATTTTGGAAAGTCTAATCTCCTTTCATCTATTGCACATTGAACATAATTGCCTACTAAGATATTTCTCAAATACATCAGCTTCAAGACACTCGTGTAGTTAATCTATACAATTTTTGATGTATTTACTTCGAGATATATTGTTTCTGATTCACAAAATCTACAATAAGAAAACAGCATCATCAAAAAATGTAGATTGCATTATCATTGAAATATCATCAAACGCTTTACCATCTACATTCCAGGCCCCTTCTATCTGGTATGCAGCAGTTGCCACACTCCACATAAAGCCGTCTGGAAAAGTTCCAGGATAAAATTTGCCCTCTTCTGCTGGTGCTGTTCCACGACCACCGATTCCAGGGTAGCCTGCTTTAAAGCCGTTATCTTGGATTAATTGAGAGAACCACCTAGCAGATGCTTTTGGAGTCCTGGGAAGATCAGGATCGCTAAAGTTGACGTAATGAAGACCGAAGCGTTCGCTGTATCCCCGTGCCCATTCAAAATTATCCATCAGTGACCAAGCTGTGTAACCACGGACATTACAACCATCAAGTTTAATGGCTATTTAAAACAGAAATATAGCAGAAGCTAAATTATGTCGACTGATATGTGTCCAACAGAGGTAGCCTTAAATTGACATAAACGTTTTAATAAGTTCTACAAAGTATATCGAAAAAAATAATACGTGTGACTTAACAATAATATCAATAGTAATAATTTCTAAATATTTTCATGAATCTTAACAATTGAATTGCAAACTTGTCGATGATACATAGAGTTAATAAACTTAAAATACAGGTGAGTGTGATATATCAGCCATCGTAATATAACATTTATACAACAAATAGGAAACATTACAACATCTCGTTGTGTCTCCTATATGCTACTCTATTCGATCTTTTCTCTAGAAATGAGAATGTATTATGGAATAACTGTCTGCAAACATTGAAAATCCACGGATTCGTTCAGAACGTTTGTGTAAGCAATGAAACTATCGCCACTTGAGATTGAAAACAGTTCTCAAAATTTCATATTTTGAAGAGGTTTGATGTAATAATTTAAAGCTTCAATTATAGTACATGTCATATTTGTTATGCGAACTTACTCATTTTAAATTTTAAAAACAAATTGTTCTTTTCAATTTAACAGTAACTTTCTCTACCCAACGTCTATTAAGTCATGATTGTCGAATGCTCTGCACATCAAATGGCACCAAGAAACTTCCAGAAGAAAATTGGCTATCGCTATTGTCTTTAACAGTGTACTAAACATATAAAACAACGAGCAGGTCAAGTCATATTTGAGGGCAGTATGAATTTGTTTACCAATATGTGAAGCTTTCATAGTGGCATCACAGCGTGTGACATTCAATCCGGATTATAATGTATCACACCTTTAATTTTTTTTTATCCAAAAATATCTATGTACCTTAGCATTGATTTTGCCGTGTGCAACCATCGGAACGTCTAAATAATGATCTTCGAAATGAATATGGATATATACGAATCTAAATGCAGCGAATACTTGCCACGTAAAGTTATGTACAATGAAATTCTAAAAACAATTGTACCCGTTGCTGAAATAGTCGGTGTTGAACGTTTTCATGACCAGAGTGGATTGTGCAATACCATTAATCATTATCCGTATTCTATGCGTCATTCAGTTTCATTGACGGTAGCCTACAGTAACTAGAAATAATGTCTAAATTAGTATTTCTTCACTGTTAAAAGAGTACCTTTCAGCATCTCATTGATGTAAGTCCGGTAGTAGTGAATCCTGTGAAAGTCAAGCAATGTCCCATCGGTGTCGGAAACGCCGTTTTCCGTCACGTAGACTGGTACGTTGCTGTAATGACTCTTGATCCAGTTTAGAATCTTCCTCATTCCAAAAGGTATTACCTTCAGCCACACTGAACCGGACCTACAAATTGATATGGAAAAACTGAAAATCAGAGACAGATTTTTCTAAATGTAAAATTTCGATGACGATTATAATAAATCAAGATTAGACTCTTATTCAAGTTGTAGAGGGATTGTGACACAACCGTTCTGACCCAGATGTGTCAAATCTTACAAACAGTCTCGTATCATATAGTCATAAAAGTGAAGCTATTTATTCAATAGCCGAATATTAGCATGCTCATTGGAATTTTGGGGCATTGCTGTGACTTGTTAGGAGATTCATTTTGAATATTTGGCACAATACATGCCTACTACGCGTTTAAATTACAAGTTAAATCGTGTTCTTGTGATATGGTTTAGTAAGCTGTGAATGTATCGAAATATAAATATATCTTTGATACCGAGTCTTTGCAAATAACACTTTTAATAAAGCGTAGGAATATGTCCAAGCCATAAGTCCGAAACATAGTCATACGTTGCGTCAAGCGAGATTTTTTCTTCAACTCAGAAGAAAGCACGAATGTGAGTTTTGGATTTATTACATATACCAATGCCATTAAGCGTTTTAAATATCTTTATTTTTAACAGACTAAAAGACAAAAGAAACTGATAAAGGATTCACAAAAGTTAGGTATAGTGAGTGAAGAATATCTACGCTGACTTAAGAAAAAACGCCTTAATTGTTCCAATTCGGATGTGTGATACGACAATACAGATTGAACATTAATCGAGCGCCAGATCAACCAATAAAAGGAAATGGACCTGCAATAAACAGACGAAAAATACAGTTTCAGGTCAATACTTTAATTGAGTTAAATATTCTATTCTATTTCTCTGACATCGGATAGGTATATAATATATATATATATATATATATATATATATATATATATATATATATATATATATATATATATATATATTCAGATTTTGCTTAGGTAAATCACTCTTTTATGTCTCTCTCTCTTCTCTCTCTCTCTCTCTCTCTCTCTCTCTCTCTCTCTATATATATATATATATATATATATATATATATATATATATATATATATATATATATATATGCTCATTTTTCTCCGTTAACTTTACATTGTCATAATCTTTCAATATCCAGCGATATTGAACACCTTCATATTGCACCCTCACTTAACTGATGCACGTTAATAAAGAACTATTTCCTATAATAAACAAACAATGGACGCGGACGCCATTACTTCAAATTTATTGTGTTTGTCGGTGGATGAAGTAAACCAACTGTTTGAACCATTTGAAAGTAGAGATGCCAAAGTTGAGAAGGTGGATGAAATCATAGAATCACAGAAGAAATTTTCAACGAAGCTGGCGACTGAACGTGATATCAGAAATGTTCAACCATGGCTATATGAAAACATACCTGAGACTTGCTGCATTGAAAATATCATTCCGGATCATTTAAACACGTATTTATCTGAGATGTTTATACCGATTCGCAAAGCCAATGGTTCTGATTATGAGCCATGTTCTTTAGATTCTATAAGAAACAGAATAGAACGGCATCTTAAGGCTAAAGGGTATCCCGTCTCTCTGAGAGACCGTCCATTTCATAAATGAATCGAAGCACAAAATTCTAAAATAATGCAACCGAAGAAGGCTGGTTTTGGAAGAAAAGCAAGAGCATCAGAGCTGATAAGCCACAACGACGAATAAGCTTTTATCAGCAGGTGAAATGGGCTCTCACACACCCGCAGCATTGCAATTTTCCATGTTCTACTTTTTGGGGAAAATGTTTGGATTTAGAGGCCGAGATGAGCACAGAAAATTAAAGTTTGGAGATGTATCAGTTTTCACCGATTTCACCGGTACCCAATAATCTTCAATATGCTGAGAGGGATAGCAAAACCTTTGATGGTACGGGGAAGGATGACTATAGGTCAACAATACCTCGCATTTTTTCCACCGGAACATCACCGGAGCGAGACCCTGTTTAACTTTACCAGGAATATTTGAAACGAAGGCCCTTGGAAATGATGAATGCCGACAGCCCCTTTTATTTGACACCAATTCCAATTCGGCAACTGACAGAAACTTCCCACATATGGTAATTATATTTCTAAAGATTCAGTTAATGTCCTTACTTAAAGTAAAAATACAAACAAAGAAAAAAGGAGTAACAATATTTTGAGACAATAAAAAGAATGAATTAAAATAAAATTACATAACATAAAACAAAACTATGGGAAAAATCTGTAATGAATTGTATAATCTGCACATGCCAAACCGTTTTCACAATGAAATGCATTAATCAACATTGCCAAGTATAAGAAAACTGGTTTTTATGGCATGTGCATTGGATTATTGATTTAAATATAACATATATTCACGATACAAATATTAAAAAATGCAGGTATTATCCGAGAACAGTGGGGGTTAATCAACTTGGAACTCTGATGAAACGAGCAGCCGAAAGGGCACAAATCCAGGGGAGAATTACCAATCATTCTGTAAGAAAGACCACTGTAACAAACCTGTCAAAAGCTGGGGTCCATCCAACAAAGATAATACAAGTGACTGGGCATACAAATATGTCATCTATAACTGGCAATAGTAATGAGAACAAATCTACTTACCTTTTTGCCTCTTTATTCTCCTCAAAATGTACTTCGTACTTTCTGGACTCTTTCTGCTTATAATAATTACGTATTTCCAAATACTGTTACACATCTGTGTACTATAACATATAGGCCTATAGAATCCAAACTACATTGTTGAAATCGAAATCACATTCCATAGTGGACTGTACGGAACTTCAAAAGAAATGAATCTGTTGTTCACCAAAAAATAGACAATAATGAAACCAGCATCTTCTTAAGAATGTTTGTTTAAAAACTTTCATTTTTTTCCAGCTTACGATTCCAAACTATCCATGACAGAACAGAAACAGTTATGCAGATTGTTGTCATCGCCAGTCCCTGAAGTCACACGTATATCGTGTGCAAAACACACAGAAGGAGATAATGAGAATTTGGCTGCAACTAGCGCCGTACGCTATGAAGTCAAAAGGTCGATGGGCGGAGGTATATGCGCATAAATACTATTACTGTGTATTAAAGGAGAATCTACGATTGTCAACTTATTTTTTTTAATAATAAAATAATAAATTTTATTATTAGATATATTTGGTTGTGAATTTTATTATTAAGTCTTCGGTAATAAAACAAAAATGAGCATATAATAAAAAGGTAACTGTATTTAAATAGAAAAATATGAACTCCTTTTTTTGGATGGATATACTGCACTCCCAAGGTCGTGCAGTATAGCCATCTGAAAAACTCGATCATATTTTTCCATACAAAAGCAGTATATATATATATACACATATATATATATATATACATATATATACACATATATATATATATACACATATATATACACACATATATATACACATATATATACACACATATATATACACATATATATACACACATATATATATATACATATATATACACACATATATATATATACATATATATACACACATATATATATATACATATATATATATATATATAGTAGGGCTCAGTTGACGAATTTGGTAGTCCAAACTGGTTTATTTAATTGCATTTCTATTGCATAATATTTACCAAATTTGTTGTTTTTTGTGTAAATATCAACAATGACGTGATAGTGCGTAGTAACGCTCAAGTTGCGAACTGTCATTATTATATTTTGACGACGATTATGTTTAGATCCATTTTTGTTAATACTACAAAATCATTGACTATGGTGTATTTTCTTAAACTTGTCTATGCCTTATCATGAAATGGCCTTTATAGACCGCTGTTTCTCCACGTGTTCAAAAGCCAAGTAAAATACTTTGTAAAAACATATACCACTGATACCACTGAGAGTCACAATTTCTAGACCTTCTCACCATCTTTGTGAACAAGTTATATATGTTCCCACAATGCATCAAGTCTTTCTGCAAAGGGTGGAATGGCGTTTATTAATTTCACAGTTTTCGTAGGAATATTTTTTTACAGAGCATATTATGAGTATGTAATAAAAGAAAACCCATACCCCAAAGCATCCGGGATACCTTGACCAGAAACATCTTTGTCATTGTCAAAACTTGGCTTCTTCGTTGTCGTTATGTTTGGCGCTACCATACTGGCTGAGTAGAAATTCAAGCCAAGAAAGTCATAGGTACCTAAATATAATATAATATATATATATATATATATATATATATATATATATATATATATATATATATATATATATATATATATATGCAATAAACTGACGACGAACAGTACGAAACTAGAAACTAACTGGCCTAAGCGCTTTCGACTCTTAATGAGTCTTTTTCAAAGGCAAATACAAAACATATATACGACAAACAAATAAACACAACAACGTTGTGTTTGTAAACCTCTAGATGGCTGTATTCACATGTGCTAACACTATAAATACAACCAGCTTGTATAGACTAGTTGCGGAAACTGAAAACGTTGTATAATTCCCTAAAAGTCTACAAGCCAAAGCGACATCTATTTTTACTTTTTGTACATATGTAACGCAGATTATATCCCGGATATTTGATTCTATACCGGTTATTCTTATAGTAAAAATTGAAAGATAATAAGAAGATTTAGAAAATGTTAAATTCTACTAGTGCATAGTTTTCATTTTCTAATCTTCTTGGTTTAGACCGCTTAGTTTCAATGTTCTAAGGCGGCGTATCCAGTATGATTCCTTTTCCTTCCTGGTTTCGGAACTCCAGCTGTGGTTGTTAGCAATAGCGATAAGTATTATATCACTGAAAGAGTGGCCAGGGGATGAGAAGTGTTCTGCGACCGGGCTTCTGTACAGCTTTTTTGTCATCCAATTAGATCTATGAAGGTTTATTCTTTTGTGTAGCTTTTCAGTTTCTCCGACGTACTGAAGGCCACAGATCTTACATGTGATGAGATAAATCACATTCTCTGTTTTTCACGTTTTGTTTGGACCATGTATGTTTAGTTTTTCTTTAGTCACTGTGCTAGTGAATGTCTTGATCTATATCATATGTTGACAGGTTTTGCATCTTTTATCGCCACAGGGTCCAGATACATACATGGTCCAAACAAAACGTGCAAAACAGAGAATGTGATTTATCTCATCACATGTAAGATCTGTGGCCTTCAGTACGTCGGAGAAACTGAAAAGCTACACAAAAGGATAAACCTTCATAGATCTGATTGGATGACAAAAAAGCTGTACAGAAGCCCGGTCGCAGAACACTTCTCCTCCCTTGGCCACACTTTCAGTGGTATAATACTTGTTGCTATTGCTAACAACCACAGCTGGAGTTCCGAAACCAGGAAGGAAAAGGAATCATACTGGAGACGCCGCCTTAGAACATTGAAACCAAGCGGTCTAAACAAAGAAGATTAGAAAATGAAATCTATGCACTAGTAGAATTTAACATTTTCTAAATCTTATTATCTTTCAATTTTTACTATAAGAATAACCGATATAGAATCAAATATCAGGGATATAATCTGCGTTACATAGTTACAAAAAGTAAAATAAAATGTCGCTTTGGCTTGTATACTTTTAGGGAAATATACAACGTTTTCAGTTTCTGTAACTAGTCTATACAAGCTTGTTGTATGTATAGTTTTAGCACATGTGAAGACAGCTATGTAGAGGTTTACAAACACAACGTTTTTGTGTTTATTTGTTTGTCGTATATATGTTTTGTATTTGCCTTTGAAAAAGACTCATTAAGAGTCGAAAGCACTTAGGCTAGTTAGTTACTAGTTTCGTACTGTTTGTCGTCAGTTTATTGCATCTATTTTAAGTAATCCCTGACACACGTAATCCCTTGGTGGATCCAGTACGCTTGAAAGTGTTGTTATTCGCCATATGATTTGTATTCTTTATATATATATATATATATATATATATATATATATATATATATATATATATATATATATATATATATATATATATATACATATATATAGAGAGAGAGAGAGAGAGAGAAAGAAAGAGAGAGATTTTTCAAATCAACATTATTGTTTCGCTTTCCAAATAATTTAAGTGTTACGGTTTGATTAATTTTAAAATAATGTACCTGCATTTCTATATAAGAATAAATCTAACTTTTTGACTAACGTTTTTTTTCTTCACATTAGCTGTAATTTTGAACAAGTTTAATTGTAAGTTTGAACAAATAATCACCATTTTAAAAGCAAAGACCCAATGCAATTACCAAGTGGAAAGAGTTAGTAAATCGTTTTTATGACTCTTACACAAAAAGAACTTGATGAACAATTTTCAAAAGGGTTCTGAATTAAAGTATTTTTCACCTGTATAAAATTCCGTTTCAAGAATCTGGACAGGTATACAAAAATTTAATAATAAATTAGGCCTTATATATGTCAGCTTTCTCAGTTTGATTTGTATAAACATTTGATGATTTTGCTATGATTTTTGTTTCGATTATTGATTACCTCACAATATAATTTCACATGAAACCTATCCCTGATGCAGGTTATACATATCCTAAGTATAATTCAAAATCTTCCTTTTCCCCATGGTGCCTTTTTTCCGCTTCGTTAGTATTAGTTCCACATTCCTGTGCCTGCATAAATTTATGAATGACTGTTTTGCAAATGAGCAGTCTTTTGTTGTTTATTTTCCAAAAATTAGATAAGTTCACCTACCCATTATCATTGAAACAAGACTCAGTAACTAAATCAGTTTACATGATATTTAAAAATGCAGATTTAGTTGTTAAATTGTCACTTAATAATTGTATACCACAAATCAAAACAAAAATATTGAAAACAAAATTGTTGTAATTGCATATTACCATTAACAAGTGCTTTTTCCTCCTCTGTAAATTTTGGAAGCCGAGACTGATTGAAGCTCTGCTCGTGACTTTTATTTCCGATTTTCCACTTCATTACATCTGGATAGTCTCCATTGACGTAGATAGGGTTAGCAAACCAGCCAAGGTTAAACTGCAAGTCCCTGTCTGAAGCCTCAAGATCGTCAGGATTATACATGTCAAACGGCTCAGACCAGCCGACGTTCAAAGTGATGCCAATACTTCCTGAAAAAAGCAGAGATTGCAACACTTACGGACGAGATTTAAAAATCAGCAAGAACTTTGTATGGGCGGCCATCATATTTGTATCGTAATGAAGATGTCATTTTGCATAATACGATAGGCAATCTTATTTGTATGGCAATGGGGATGCCATTTTGCACACTATGATGGACAATTATATTTGTATGATAATGTGAATGCCAGATTGCATGCTATCATAGACAATCATATCTGTATGTTAATGGGGATGCCATTTTGCACACACTGACAGACAGTCAAATGTGTATGTTAATGGGGATGCATTTTGCATACTAAGATAGGTGATCATCTTAGAATGGCAATAGAGAAACCATTTTGCACATTATGATAGACAATCCTAATTAGGTCCAGTAACGGAGATACCATTGAGTACTGTCTATCTATCTATCTATCTATCTATCTATCTATCTATCTATCTATCTATCTATCTATCTATCTATCTATCTATCTATCTATCTATCTATCGATCTATCTATCTATCTATCTATCTATCTATCTATCTATCTATCTATCTATCTATCTATCTATCTATCGATCTATCTATCTATTTATTATTATTATTATTATTATTATTATTATTATTATTATTATTATTATTATTATTATTATTATTATTATTATTATTATTATATTGTCTGGCAACATAAAGGTATTAAATGATGTAACAATTTGCAAAAATGATGTATAATCATAGCGTTAATTTGTAATAAAAGCCACTGGCCCATACATACATACATACATACATACATACATACATACATACATACATACATACATACATACATACATACATACATACATACATACATACATACATACATACATACATACATACGAAACAAAAAGCTGTTATAGTGCGAAATAAAATAACATCGTATTTATAAGAAGTAATATACCCAAAAGTAATAATTATTGCTTTTTCGGATATAGGTGATATTGAAGTATATGCTGCACAGTAATCATTCAAATGGATTTAAGGGTAACTCTTACACTTGTATGGATCAAAATTTGTTAAATTGATCTAAAGTCTTATGTAGCAGGAATCGTTGATAAAACGGTTTCACTAATTTTTGAGACTGTTATAAGTAAACATTACTAACTTAGTCATCAGTATTTTACTATTAGCTTTGTGTATAGAGGACCTAGCTTTTCAACAGTTAAATGTTTATATACTAATGTAAGTAAGTATCTTCTTATTTTTTCATGTAGACGACAAACAGTAATAAAATGGTATTCATTTTAAATGTAAACATTTCAGATTGAACACAATCTTTCCTATTTGCAGATATTTTCATATCTTCCGATATGACTGGAAAATTGCGCACCTTAAGCATATTGATTGTATAACAAAGATCGTTATCTCCCAAAAATTCTATATATTTTGGACAAGTAAATTGTACTCCAGATGACCTAAAGAAGCCTAGTCTTTCAATAAACTTAATCTTATCCTGTAGCTTTTGCCTAAAAGTATCTTAACATCTTTAGCTGAACAATCTAAGAAATATATTTTCATTATTTACACGCTGAGGACACCAAACATTGCCAAATCCAAATGTAAAGAGAAGCTTTTCAACATAGCCCAGCAATCACAATTTTTCCTACATTTAAACTGCAAATTGTAGCATTGTTTTGGATATCTGTCTTCTAGCACTTTTAGAATTCTTAGCAAATATTTCAAAATACGATTATATCTTATACACTGCATACTAATTCTTGCTATGTTGTTATAAATGAATGCATTTGGTGTAGACTTAGATGTACCAATGATATATTTACAAAATACCAAATGAGTTCTTACAGTATCATTGACATCATAAAACCACCAAACCTCAGCGCTCCATAATTAAACATGTGAGCTACCTTCGCGTCAAACAGACGAAACAATCCAGTTACGGGAAATCTGCGAAATTTTGAAAGACTTTGTTTTAATATATGCACAGTCTTCAGAGCCTGCAAAGATGGAGTTTTATGGCACATATACAAGGAGTGTTTGAAGAAATAAAAAGTACCTTAAACACTCTAATATGATTCAATCGTTCTTCTGTATGAATATAATTCCACTTTTCATAACTTCTGAGATAGCCAATTCTGCGAAATACAACCACTCTTGTTTGTTTCCATATTCACCTCTAATTTATAATTTAGGCAAATATGTGAGCAACATATTGAGCATATTTTGCAACTGGTGAGCGGTGTCACCTAAGACAATGAAATCGTCTGTATACAACAATGAAAACAGTTCTAAGGTTTCTACAGACATTCCCCGTTTCCTTCAGCTATAATGGGTTTCACATAATTCAAAATTAAAGAAAAGAGTAAAAACGAAATATCACAACCATGGATTACGCCCAAGAGGGAATTAACAACATCAGTAATGAGACTGTTGGATCTTAGAACATTCATTTACATCAATTTAAATAGCCTTAATCATTATTAACATTTTTCCACTAATATTTTCACTAACTATCATTTTATACTGTAAAGGTCTCTCCACTATATCAAAGGCTTTCTAATAATCAATAAATACTGCATAGAATCTACCCGTACGTTTTCTTAAATATTTACACATTAATCTACATAATATGAATATATTATCTGCAGTGGAATACCACGCTCTAAATCCTATTTGCTCTAAGCGCTGTAATTAGTTTTTCCAATTTATTTATTTTGTTATTTAAAATCGATGTAAACATTTTAATTAATACAGGTAGCAGACTAATGCTTCTGTAATTAGATGGTTCATTTGCATCCCCTGTCTTCAAAATTGTTATAATGATAGCAGTTGACCAATATTCTGGATAATATCCAGCATCGAATAGTTTATTAAATAAGACTGTTAATATTGATGCTATTATATTGCTCGTACATTGAAAGAAGCCGCTGGATAATGAATCTATTCACCCCAGATTTGCTATGTTTCAGTCTTCTCAATGCTAGGTGTGTCTCTTCTTCAGTAATTGTTTTGTCTAAAAACTCGCGAATTACTTTAATATTTTCAGTTACCTGTATCTGGTCAACAGAACTGGAAAAATTAAATAATTCCCAAAATATTTATACCAAGTTGGAAACATGATACCGTTTTGCATACCCGTACATGGGTTCCTTAAAAGGCGCAAAAACCGATTTTGTTTCTTTTGATTATAATGCAGATAAATATATGTAATTAGTATAGAATATTGAACATACCATTTAAAAATCAAACCTAAAACGAAGAAGACAATAATCATATTGAACTTCAACTGGAATATGTTGCCTAATGCTGTGAAAAGACTCACCGGTTTGATTTGTCCTGTAGAAGCTGTTATACAACCTGTAGGCTTTGGCATGCGCGATCAGCAAGTTGTGTGCTGCGATATAATCCTTGGTTCCAGAATCACTGATACCCGGCGCAAAAACCCCTGTCCCGTAGCCAAGGTAGGCAACGACCCAAGGTTCGTTGAATGTAATCCAAAGTTTTACCTAGAAATTCGAATACAATTAAATGTCAATATTTTGAGCGCCCAAAGGACTCAAATAATCCGTTCGAGGGATGGGAAATCCGAGAAACGATATTAGGTATAATTAAAGACTTCGTGCCAGGTATAAAAAGTTGTACTCCAAAAATAAATTACTAATCCTCTCAGACCATAAACTATTGTTAAGCCATACAGAGTGAACACAGCAAAGCGAACACAAATGAAACATGTGATTGTTTAATGTGAAAGAAACAACATAGATATCAAGATATAATTTCCATTTTTATACATGTATACAAGTTGGTTCAAGAGAATAGAAGTGTTAATTTAGTAATTGCCAGTGTCAAAAATGATATACTCCAATGTTTGATTAAACATCCACATTGAAAAATCAGGCTTAATTATCATATCTACACAAGATGCATTATCTCCGATGTGGAAAAGGATTAAAATTGTAGGATGCAAAGAAAGAATAAATTAGGTACTCAGTGGGACAGTTTCCAGTAATGTCTAGCACTGGGGCATCATGTCTCAGACATGTAGCATGATGCCCCACCCTGTCACATTGCCCTGACACCAGGTCTATTAGTCATAACACTAAGTTCTCCAAACTGAGCGAAAAGCAAGGAAGTTGTTAGTACCATTTTTATAAAATTTAGAATGGTTTCGCCGGGATTAAAACCTGCGACCTCCCGCATTTGACGCGATCTACCACTTAGACCACGGAGGGGGATTTAGGTAAATACAAAAAAAAATTTATTAGGATAAGTTTATAGTACAACTTTAAAACCTTGTAAATTGTAAAAGGTAAACTTATAGAGATTCGACCAAAACTTCGACATTGGAAATTGAAGTTCGATTTAAAGGAACACATGGTAACCCATTACATGCGACTGCTGAAACAATGTCTACTAACAAAATACTGTTAAACTGTGACACGAGTCTCAAATCATTCATATATTTTAAAATAATGTCTACTGAAAATAAAAGCATTTTTTTTTCAACAGATTGTTGATAACACATAAGTATAATATTCACATCTTATTTTTGTAGATATATTTGCTAAAATCGTGAGAGACACATTTTCAAAACAAACTACAATCAATTGCGGTAATAATTGAAACGGGACAAAAAAAGGAAATACTAAATGTAAATATAAATCTCGTTCATGGTTATTCATCAAAACCCAATATTAATGAATCTCTTCGAATTATGTTATAAAGATAGCAGATGAATAATGTGAATTAATTTTTTCGGGTACTTTGTATATATATATATATATATATATATATATATATATATATATATATATATATATATATATATATATATATATATATATATATATATATATATGTGTGTGTGTGTATGTATATGTTTGTGTGTGTGTGTGATATGCGTAATAAAAAAAACGTTATCACAGTATGACCAAAAATTTGATGACATGTACAAACTTGAAAATCGTTTGAAAAGTAAAAGAAAGAAGGAAAACAATTTTCGTGAGTGAAAAGGAAACGAAATATATGAATTAGATGAAAAACTTATATGACCATGATAACCGCAAGAAAAAAAAAAACAATATATACAACAATGGGTCATAAATGAATAGGAAGCAGGTACAATTATGAGGGTATATACTTTATATCATTCAATGATTGTTGTAAGACAATAAAAAATGCTTGATTGAAATGTACAATGTCGTTTATTTATGTTATCTACTGAACAATAACGATCTAGTTGTGTTTCTGTGTGCTATAGTTTGCTTGCAGGGCGAAAAGTTGTAAAATGAGATGTTAAAGCGGATGCTTCGTTTGTAGCAGAATAATTTCGCTAGTAGGAACATATCTAATATCTAGTAGGAACATATCTAACGTCACATTTGCATCCAATAATACTATTCATAAATTTGAAAATATTTGATGAAAGTGGTTATAGCGAACATCTTATTCAAAAGTAGACTCAATGATTCAGTGGTACAAGAGAGATCATATAATTGTATGATACGCAAGAGCCGTAAAAACACTTAAGCTGATCTGTTTAATGTTATAATAATGTAATAGCAACCGCCAAGAGGAAATTAGATGTCATGAATATGGAAGATATACAATTTCGGAAAAGGCAACAATCTCAAAAGTGCCAGTGCAGGTTCCCGTAATGTCATAAGTGAAAAGCTGGATTGATGAGTGAAAATAGTACATTATCATTATCACTGACGAGGCAATGGTCGTCTTTGATCAGGATAAGAAAATATTATGTCAAAAACCCAACGATGAACAGAAATGCTTGGGAATGTACAGATGTCCTTCTCCACGTAAAAAATTAGTCGAAGTTTTGGGGTTGTCTTTTTTATTTAATGAGGTCTGCTTACTGAATCATGTTGAAGGTATCAACAATTCAAACAAGTACATAACTATTCTGGAGAAAGCATGTATGGCCTGTTCTACTAAAAAGTTTACAAATAGTGTAATGGGGGAGGTGAGTTAATTATGAATCAAAGACAGCATCTCCATGGAATTCCACAACCAAGATTCAGAATATTGTCAGGCCACCTGTCACCAGATATAAAAATCAATGAAAGTGTATTGAAAATAATCACCAAAACAAAGCTCACAAAACGGCTAACTGTAATAAAAACAAACCGATATCGTCAATATAGCAAGCGATATTAGACAATCAATCAATCATGCTCATATAATAAAATTATAATATTCTATACGATTCTATACCTAAACAGCAAAACGTATGTAATAAAATCAAATGGTATCAAATGAAATATTATAACTCATATGTATCGCTCTCTTAAAATTTTTGTTGGTAATATGATTTTAAATTACAAGTAAATCAATATTGCGTCAACAAATTCATGTTAAGTGTCTACTCACTTATGATCTACCACAGAATATAGAAACATTAAGGAGCAATACAACTTCAAGTTTTAAATGATAGTTGATTCTAGAATGTGGCAGATGTAGAAAAATTAATTACAGTTTGAATAACTTTAAACATTCATGACATGTAAATTTGGGTTGATCACAAAATCTGAAGAGAAAATAGAACGTATATACAACAAAATATTTGAAGCGAAAAATAAAATATCAGACATAATATAATAAAGCAATTATAACTTACAAATATAAGAGTCAATAAAATATGAAAATTATTTATCCAGTAAGTGCCTATGTTTCACAATTAAGTTGTTATTTTTGCTAAACCATTATTTTGAGAGACTACACGCGTTAGCGTGGCGCTGATGTTACGTAGTCACGTGAGGGTGTTGTTCAAAAGAGCTACGAAAAGTAATTCAGTAATTACGGGACCAACCGTAATCATTTATACGAAGTACTCACCATAATTATTTATATGATGTTTACGTACCCTGTCTCCAAATTTACTGAAACATAGATCTGCGTAGTCCTTGAAGTGGTCTGTGGTACTCCTATTAAGCCAACCGCCGTGTTCCTGCAGGGCTTGGGGTAGGTCCCAGTGGTACAACGTCACCATGGGTTTTATCCCGTTCCGGATCAGTTCGTTAATTAGATTGTTGTAATAGTCGATGCCTTTCTGGTTCACGTTGGTCAGTGTTCCGTTTGGTAATATCCGAGGCCACGAGATAGAAAATCGGTAGTGCGAGACCTGCAATCAGTTATTTTGGAGTTTTATAGTACAACCAATAGGTATCAACATGCATTCAAATGTGACCATTTCGAAGCGATGCACTAAAATACAGAAATGAGGTAGCTCTGGTAAGAGCGATTATATTTTAAGCATGTTTACAACAGATAATGACGTTGTTTTGCTTCAGGTAAGAAAGGAAAGAATTTGTTCACTCGGTTAAATACAATTAAACTGGAGCAAAGATATACATAACTAAAACATATGTTAATCAAGCTACGGACTAAAAGAATATAAGTAGCTCTTATTTACCATGGCGAGTTTCTGAGGGTCATTGCTTTGATGAATTGTTTGCAATTTTAGTTGAACAAAAAAGATGGATGATTAGGACTTGCCCCTTTTTGGAATATATGCATCCTAGGATAATTTATTCAAAAATATATATTTGGTGTTATTATTATTATTATTATTATTATTATTATTATTATTATTATTATTATTATTATTATTATTATTATTATTATAGTTATTATTATAGTTATTATTGTTTATATTTTTATTATTATTATTAAATTATTATTATTATTATTATTATTATTATTTTTATTATTATTATTATTATTATTATTATTATTATTATTATTATTATTACTTGTAATTTGAAATATATGAAGGCAAGTTTTAGTTGTTCCATGAATTTCAGGACATGATGTACGAGGATGTATTAATCGTCGACAAACCATTTGATATTTTGTGAAATTTCGTTCTTAAAGGAAAATCTTTAATAAAGAATAGTAAGAGACAGGAAGAAAGAGAGTCTTGTCAATCTGATTAAAATTAGATCTCCACTGTCATACGTGAAGATCTGACACCGACCAAATATGGATCGTGTTCTGGTGACCTATGTTATTACCATAATTGCTAATGTTTTATCAGGCAATATGGTGAAGTCTTATATCTTCGCGTTGGGGGGGGGGGCTGAGCGCTAGAACTGTAGAGCATCATTGTGCAACGATCAATTTGATTCAATTTCAAATTTTTTTAAGATTCATTTACATTGGCTAAAGTCACCTCAACATGACCTCTACGCGGTCACTGGCAGAACATCACATAGGATAGTGGGGATTTGATTTTAATTAGATTGAACCCTTGTCGGACCTTTGGTTCGACAGTTATATTGGAACAAAGATATGTTGAGCTATATCTTTGAGGTATGAACATAACCATTTTAGTGATAGATACTGGACCCTGTAACATTACAGGATTGCATGGTTTAACAAATCTAATCCTTACTTGAACTCAGGAAATATACCCCCTTAGACACTGCCTTTATCCATTTATTTTAGCAATAGATTCCTTAATTTAGCCAGTATAGGTTGAAACATGTTATGATTTATGAATCCATGAAGTCCATTGTTCGATTGAAAAAGGAAAACATACTTGGTGAAATAACTGTTCTTCAGAAATGCTTGATGGAAATGGTAAAGTATTGGTAGATAGTTCAGTAGATCGTATTAATACCAGTTTCTGAATATCAAAGTAACCTTTAGACATTTGAAGCTTCTAGAAAATTACAGCTAACAATGTTTAAATTACTTAGCTGTGTTGGATATTACTTGGTGCAGCAAGAGATCTATGGCACCAATGTCATCCAAAACAGCTGATATATTAACATTTATTTCACTGGGGGTTTAGTACTATTTGTTATTTAAAAATATTTACCAAAGATGATTTTTGGGTGAAGAATAATATTAAAGAATCACATTCAATAACTCTGTTCAACAGTTGTTACAATGTGTCTAATACTGTTGATTACAGATACTCGAGTTAATATTATATAAAATCACGTGATGTAATACGGACGAGAAAGTTTAGAACGATTTTAATATTTATGCAACAAAGTATACTTGCGTTTCATTTCTGTTCAAGGAAAAAAATTTAAATCGCAAAATGGAACATTCATTTCAAACATAGTTTGTTGATATGTACCCCTAAGTCACGGAGAAGCCGAACATCTTCCTTGTACTTGTGGTAGCTGTCACATGCCTTGTCACCTGTCTCATTCTTGTCGATGCGATTAGGCTCGTGACAAAATTTGTCCCATATACTTTGTCCTTTTCCTGCCAAATTATTATTATTATTATTATTATTATTATTATTATTATTATTATTATTATTATTATTATTATTATTATTATTATTATTATTATTATTATTATTATTATTATTATTATTATTATTATTATTATTATTATTATTATTATTATTATTATTATTATTCACCATTTACGATCCCAGCGCCATGTGCCTAGCAAGCAAAAAGAATTTACAGTAGTAGACGCCAATTGTAAAAACACCTTGAGTTGTGTCATATATGACACAGATGACAACATGTTGCTTGATATGTAAGGATAATAATGATGATAGGCATTTGATTTTTACACAATATATTACACAAGTTCTTTATGGCAAATTACTCTATTCTATTGTTCTATGTTGATCATAATATATCACCAAAAGTATTATTTGATTTATTAAAAGAAAGTAATTTGGAACATTAAGATAATTTCAAATGTTGATGTCAGTGTAGCATCGACGTCCACAAACTTTTGAGGCAGAAAAAAAATGTAATCACCGTCTTCGTTCCAAGCGCCCTCTATCTGATATGCTGAAGTGGCGCTGCTCCAAATAAATCCTTCTGGAAACTGGTCGTATAGAAACGTTTCGTTCAGCTCTACGATACCGGTGGGGAACCCGCCTGGGCCATTGTAACCTTTTGTAAAGCCATTGTCTTTAATTATCTGAAAGTTCAACGACGTTAAGTTGAAGATATTATGTATGAATATGATATACAAACGTGACCAATTATTGAATGTAAAAAGACTGATAAATCAAGCGTGCACATTTTTCAAGTGTAGAACGATTGTAATCAAGATAACAGTCGATTATTTCAAGAATATTTTGTACCATTTATATACACAACATACATTTACATTGCAAAATGTACAGGATTGTTTGGGTTTCAATAAGAAAATGTATGACAAAATGCAAAACCCTGGAACCTTGCAAATTATTGATATTCTTTATAGAAGCCTCTTAGAACGTTTCATAAAATGAAATGTCAAACCAGAATAGAATTTTATTAAGACACCAGAGATCTGAAATAAATAAAGTAGACATAAGTTTTAGTCGTCAGGCAACCTTAGTGTCATCATCACACAACTATTAAAACAGCATACAACAATATTTTATTGCGAGTGTATGTGAATTTTAATACTGTCGTTTTTAGGCAATAATCGTGTAACTAAATATAAATGCATAGTGAATATGAATAAATTAATATGGAGTGACACCAAGCTCAATTTGCACCATTCAGCGAGAAAAGCCGTTGTAAGAGGGAAGAAAAGGCAAAGGTAAACGAGACTTGCTTGCTGTGCATCATGTTTAACATACCTGCATTTTGAAATCAAAATACTGCCTTAAAAGGCATGGAAAGTATTTTGAGCAAATCGATAACGATCAATCTGAGTCTCCCGAAAAGTTAAAAGCCTTCAAAAAAAAGCACCACACCTGTATTTAAGTAACATATCTCTGGCTATGCCTGAATGAGCAGAGGAGATGCATATTTAGTGGAATCGTCGCCTACAATCGGCACCTTCTCTGAGCTCTCACCACCACCGGAATAAAAATAGCTCAGTACGAGTGAAGACTCAACCTTCGTGAATAATGAAATGAGAAACTTACTCCATTGCTCTGCTAAGTAGCTGTGTTTACTAATATCTACATCATAGAAATACAAGGAGATCATCATGTTTGGAAGTATGGAGTTGCCACAATTACTCAAGTATGTCGACCAGATGGTAGAAAAAGACCAGTTCTCGTTTAACGATGGTAATTGTGTTAAGTGAATGATTGAAGTGCGACAAGAATTACATCAATAAGATGGTAACGTTGTGAAGTGAATGGTTGAAAGGCGAAAGTAACGACATCAATAAAATGGTAACGTTGTAAAGTGACTGAATGAAGGGAGAAAAGAATGACGTCAATAAAATGGTAACGTTGTGAAGTGAATGATTGAAGGTCGACAATAATGACGTCAACAAAATGGTAACGTTGTAAAGTGACTGATTGAATGGCGAAAAGAATGACGTCATCAATATAGTAGCGTTATGAAGTTACTGATTTGAAGAGCGAAAAGAAATTACGCCAATAAAATGGTAAAGTTATGCAGTGACTGATCGAAGGGTGACAAGCATCAATAAAATGATAACGTTGTGAAGTGACTGATTAAAGGACGTAAAGAATGACGTCAATAAACTGGTAACGTTGTGAAGTAACTAACTGAAGAAAGACAAAATTGACTTAAATAAAATAGTAATGTTGCGATGTGATCAATTCTAAATTAATTTTATAAAAGCAAGAACGTGTCATTCTTTGACATGCTTCTATCCATGTACTCTCTCCATTAAGCAAGCATCAATCGAAAAGAACATATCAATGTTTAGTAGGTTCACTCTCTTTTTATTTCAATTCCCTAGACACGTTGTCACTGCGTATTTCTCTGTCGGAAATCAAACATATATAAGGGTTAGGTTTGAAAGTTACAAATATACACCAACAACCTTAATAAGCAACATTAAATTCAAGACTTAATTCCCAGTGACACTGAAAACATTTTACCGCCAGTAGAAACCTTCGCTTTACATGATCCGATAAATACTAGCAACAAGCGCGATACACAAATTAAGAGGCAGAAATGAATGAACTGACTGCAGTTCTCCAAATACAAGGATATAAAGTTTAAGAATCTTAGATTATATATATATATATATATATATATATATATATATATATATATATATATATATATATATATATATATATATATATATATATATATATATATATATACAACAGCCTCATCCAACACGCCAGGCAAATGATGTCCTATATCAATGTTACACATATAACGATGATATGTTTTCCTCGATCAGTGGGCAGCCATTTTCTAACACATTAATTGATTTTCACTACTTCCGTCACATTTTGTGCTAGTTTGATGTTTTATGTATTTTTCTGAGAATTAATGTATTCTCTAATGGGAAAAAATATTCAAGATGATATATGATTTAAATTCTTTATCAGTATAGCTAGTCATACGCCAGCTGAAGTGTGAACAGTTGTTACCATGCCAAATGAACACAAGCCGGACGTCCAAAGAATAACTCGAGTTTTAAGTCATATGTTAGGTTTTAAGGTATCAGCTAAATTAATGTTTTGTCGTAGTCAACAAAAATATCACTGATTATTTAATTTGGTAATAACTTGTAGCATGGATTAAAGTCATCTGGATACTGTAATCTTGTGTGGAACATACATTTTTGAGAGACTAACATATACGCGAAATTAAAGTTCTTGTAGAACAGTGCACATAAAAATATAGATACAATAATAATAATAATAATAATAATAATAATAATAATAATAATAATAATAATAATAATAATAAGAAGAAGAAGAAGAAGAAGAAGAAGAAGAAGAAGAAGAAGAAGAAGAAGAAGAAGAAGAAGAAGAAGCATGATATTATGTGTCAATTGCTGTAAAACCATACTTGAATGGTGAATAAATGTAAAATTTTCATCAATTTAGTAATGCCAGTTTAATCTTATTTTCCATATGAGGCCACCATTGACAGTTTTACGCGCGCGCTGTTTTTTTTGTTTGCGTGCGTATATATATATATATATATATATATATATATATATATATATATATATATATATATATATATATATATATATATATATATATATATATATATATATATATATATATATATATATATATATATATATAAAGAATACAAATCATATGGCGAATAACAACCCTCTCAAGCGTACTGGATCCACCAAGGGATCACGTCTGTCAGGGATTAATTAAAATAGATGCAATAAACTGACGACGAACAGTACGAAACTAGTAACTAACTAAGTTAGTTACTAGTTTCGTACTGTTCGTCGTCAGTTTATTGCATCTATATATCTCTCTCTATATATATATATATATATATATATATATATATATATATATATATATGTGTGTGTGTGTGTGTGTGTGTGTGTGTGTGTGTGTGTGTCTGTGTGTGTGTGTGACTGGTCGGCCTGGTGTCAAGATAATGTGACTGGAGGGACATCATGCTACATGCCTGAGATATGATACCCCAGTGCTAGACATCACTATAAACCGCCACACTTCAGACATCGTAGCGATATGACTGAAAATTTGTTAAAGCTACGTTAAAAATCATAATCATATCACATCACTTCACAAGTAGCACCTGTTCGAATCCGTTGTCACGTTTCTTTGAATCTGTTTCGTTAAGAATGTTTTACCTTAGTTATCCTATCTCTTTTTCAGTTCGTGCTTTGTATCCGATGTTGCGTATAAAGTGTCCCATTTGGTAAATAAAGATACTATTTTGGTTTGAATTTACCAGCATTTAAGAATTCACAATAAGAACACTCAGTTGACAAACTAATTACTTATTTATAAGTATGTAGCGTTTTGCTTGTCTTCTGCATTATTTGAATGAATGGTCACATCCGATTTGAATGTACTGAAAGTATGACCATGAACCAGGTCTGTGTACGATCAAACACCAATATCAAAATTATGTACGAAGGTTAAATAGACTAAATTTTGAACTCATGTTTCATAATTTATTTTAACAATCGTCTACTCAATTTGAACAAATAACTGCAAACAAACACGTAAAAAATGGATTGACCAGCAACCTGTCTGAATTTGAAACACTCGTTTCATAATTTCTGCTAAACTGTTGACATAAATTTTTTTACAAGCTACTAGGCGATTATAAACAAAAGACCAGATGAATCCTCCATATCTAAACTCCACACCAACATAAAGGTTTCATAGTTACCGTGGAACACAATTTGAATACATTTTACTTACTTGTGAGAAGAGTATGGCTGAGGTTTTAGGCGTTCTACTTATATTTGGACTTGTAAAATTGACGGAGAACAAGCCATATTTAAATGTATATCCACTTGTCCACTCAAAGCTATCCATCAGTGTCCAGGCAAAGAAGCCCTTTACATTTGTACAATTGTCCAGATCGATTGCTGAAATGAAAAGTCACAGCTTGAGAGCTTCCTTGACGAAAGCAACTGATCGTAACCCAAAAGCCGAGTTAATAGATGTCGTTTGAATGGTCTGTAGGAATATCCAGGAAAGGGCAGACTAAAATAACTTGCAATTAGGTGAAGGTTTACATATATGACACCGAATCTATGATTCGTTTCATTTAATCAATGAGAATTGTCGTAAAATATGCAGCAGCATATCAACTTTATATCCGGTCTGTCATCAAACGTTAACTAATTGACCCCTGGAGATTCTTTTCATTTACATCTGAAATGGGGTGCGGAGGGCAGGAAACACAATTTCAGTGTTACTTAAAATGTACACAAATACACCTTATCTCGCTTAGCCGGATGCTGAATGGTATCAAAGGTACTGTTTTGATATGCTATTTTTCCGAACATGTGCAAAAGGGTGAAAATTGAACTTGGGATTTTTTGGGCTAATAAGATCTATGAATTTCGTGTATTGGCCCATTTTTACTCTAAATCTCAAACTTCTACAGCTTGAAAAGGCCCATATGTCCGTTTGCAGGTCTGACCGATCTGTTTTAGATCTAAATCTGCTTTATATTTAAGATCAAATATTCTGCACTTCAGACACAAGATCAGTATCCGAAACCGGCAATTTTCGAAGAAAAAAAAATCGGTCGCAAAAATTTAGTTTTATTTTCGCTGTATTTATTAACGCAAATAGAAAATCTATATTATTTGATATTATTGCAGAAAAACATATTTCTTCTTTTCTGTAATACCGCCCATTTATGTGCATCGTAAAGGGAGTTGACGTTACAGAGATTGGATGCGTAAACGAAGTATGTGAATTTTTTGAGTTAAGGAAAACGTTATTGATATTTTCAAAAAGTATCGAAACTTACAACAAAAACATTCCCTCACTTCATGTTAAAAATTATTATGTCCAGATAACTTTTAATATAATTTGCATACACTTTTCCGGTTAAAAATGCAAGATAAAACATCTATTCATACCTTTTAAAACATCATTGATATGAGAACGGAAATAATCTACACGTATGACATCTCTACGCTCTAGATTAATATCGGGTACCCCGGTGTCCGTGATGTACACTGGAACGCCAAGGTAACGGGATCTAACCCAATTTAGCAGCTTTCGAAGACTTCCCGGAACTATCTGCACATCTGGATCGTCAGTCCTATTCGTTACAAATGAAAGACAGCAAACTATTTGTTACGATTGATTGCTATAATATTTGTATATTGATCAATTATTTTCTCTTTTCCACGCATTTAACAAACAACAAATACGCGTGCGCACGGTCTAGCTGCACATGACATAGAAAATGCAAAGAAAGAAATTTTTTTCTCGAATTATAAATTTTATATATCATAAATAGTATCACATATACTTATGATACTAGATGATATAATTAACAAATAAGATAAGTAGTAAAGTGAACTTACAGTGTATATATATATATATATATATATATATATATATATATATATATATATATATATATATATATATTACATACGATAATTGCATACCTCAATTATTTGATTTAAATTATCATATAATGAAATTAGTTTCTAAGATGTTTAACAAGTCAACTACCTTTTACTATAATTTAGGATTCTGATATATTTGCACTACATTAGAGATTGAACATGTCTATTTCCTAAAATATCCAACCTACTGCAGTAGATATCTGATATATTTCTATGTCATGAGATAACTAATAGAATTAATCATTTACTGAAATTATATAAGGTTTAAAAATAGAAATCTAACCTAGAATTTCAAATATTCTATTAAAGAAGATGTTTTCTGTTTGAAATATACATATATGTGATTATGAGTTTTAAATATTACATTATTAAATATTTTGCATGCTTTATAAGAGACTTAAAAAATATATGATATCAACGGTTAAGTTTTAAGTCAGATGTTTGAATTACATCATGTGGATTTTTAGGCCTTCTGAAGGAATGGAAAAGTAAGGGTTATGGCACCAAAGGTAAACCAAATTAGATGTCTAGCATATAAATAAATACAAAACATATGAATGTCATTTAGACTCTACTAAGTATTAATGATGATCTATAACAAAAAATTGAAATAGATATCGTATAAATCACTACAATTTAGACATAAGATTTATTTTGCTACTTTAAAATTCGAATATACTGAATCATATATCACACCTTAAAATATGAAAGCTACGCTATCAGATAGATACATAGATAGATACATAGATAGATAGATAGATAGATAGATAGATAGATAGACAGACACATATATATATGTGTACAGATAAATAAATAGAGATGGATGGATGGATATATACATTGATAGGAAAAAATAGGTAGACAGAGACAAATGAACACACAGAAAGATAAACAGATATATAAATAGGTGATATAAATTCATTAAAAATCTAATATCTGATACATGAATATAGATGGATATTAAATAAAATATATATGGTATCTAACTTACTAAATCAGATATCTGACTTAATTGATGATATATATATATATATATATATATATATATATATATATATATATATATATATATATATATATATATATATATATATATATATATACGTGTGTGTGTGTGTGTTTAAAGCATACGAGCCAATGTTTAATATGGCTTATATCTTGTGCTGTACGATTAAGGTATGCCTTACGAATAAATTAAGTTAAATGCAGATGTTTGGACTGGTTTGCAATTTGTGTGGTACGGTTACAGAATATCTTGCTCATAGTTTGATTTTGGAATGAGCCATTTTGGCGTATATCTTGCGTTGTACGATTACAGTATACGTTTCTGACAATTTGAATGGAATTCATGTGTCCGAACTGGTTTGCATTTTGTGTGGTACAGTAAAAGCATACTGACAATTGGAATAGAATGAGCTGTCTAGATTGGTTTACGTTTTGTGTGGCACGGTTACATTCAACCATATGGACAATTTGAATGAAATGCGATTGTCTTCAAACTTGTATTAGTCACATTAACGGTTTTCTGGCTGAAGGATATCATAAGAAATAATATAAGCAATGTGCGAATGATTACCAAAAAGTTTTTTCTCCTGAAATTTGGTAAAAACTTATCTAACCCCTAAGATAATAATGAAATATGAAATTCTGAAATATCAAATTGATTAGCAATAGTTTCGTGAGATTAAATTAAAGCAAATTAACATGATCAACAAAGCCATCCAGTTAAATTATTTCCATTTAAAAGGCTATATACTAATGACAAATACGAAGCTTTTGTTTTGATTAGTACAGTACTTAAATGTCGTGCTCTATCATAGGATACGACAATAATAGAAAGATAACTTTTATACGAATCATTTATGAAATTTCCTCTACAATTGTGAGTAAATTCTGCAACATATGTCTTACTGTTTCCAGTTTGGGTCTATGTTAAGTTGAATACCCATGTCGTCTTGGTAGCTAGGATTGCTTGAATTGCCCGTCTTAACGCTGACAAGACGAGTCCTGTAGAAGTTTAATCCGAGGAAATCAGCTGAACCTATAATTTCAGATACAAAGATCATTAATTAGGTAGAATCACATATATAAAGAAAAAAACACAATGCCAAAAGTCAGACTTTTTTTCCATCAGGAACTACGGTTCATTGACACTGTATAAATCTGAAAGGTGATAGCCAACATGAATTAACATGTAAATATCAAACACGTACAAACAGTGTGTTACATTTTAAATTTACAATGAACAGTGTCTTCATTATCTCAGAAAATAGTGTCATTTTATCTGATGGCTGCCGTTCAGGAAGTTTTTAGTGCGACATAGAATCCACGCGAATAAAAATAAATCATAATGCTGTAAAAAAAAAAAAAAACATGAATAAAGGACCATCCACATATCTTGTGAATTGCGTTGCAGTTTTTAATGAAAACAAAGATGGTCGAAGTCTTTAAAGCAAATGTTCTTCAGCAATAGAAGTGGCATGGATAGTTTCATTCGGGAAGTTATTAGCATACATTTTGACAGTTTATATATGCTAAACTTTTCAATATCATTTAATTTGCTTATTTTGCCTAAATAATGCCTTGTCAACGAATGTTGAAACAATCGTCTTGTATATGTTAAATTAGCGAAGAATATTCTTATGTATTCTTTCATGAAAATATTCCGGGTGTGTCTTTGAAAGAATGTTAATAGCATGCTAAGTGCTAAGTCTTGAAAACTATTGGCAATTGTAAAGGGCATTTACTTATTATTCAGGGGCATGGGGTGGCGGTGTGGTCTAAATTGCTTGCCTCTACTGATAACTGCCATCTCACCTCTGCCCGAGTAGGTTCTATTCACGAACTTGTGAGAAAGCAGACACTTGCTCCCCGCGGTTCAGTGGCTTTTTCCGTAATTTTCCCTGGTTCCTCCTCCAGAAAATACACTGGCCGCCATGAACAGCCATTTTGAGCTAAGAAATGGCGTTAAAACCTGAAACAACGAACTAACTGCTACTTCTTATTTAATGTTTTTAATTTTTAACATATTTGTTTGTTTTTTAATTCTCCACTTGAAGATGAGAAAGCTCTTTTAGAAAGCAACTAATGTATACACCGTTTTCTCTGATATTAATTTTGCACTGAAGATTTTAAAATCCGATTTGTTTCCTTTGGCGAAGTAACGTAAAAATCCTTTAAGTAATTATATTAATTGCATTATTTCATAATGTTATTTTGGTTAGTATGTTGTAAACTACAAGGGGCAGTTGAAAACTTCTAAATAAATTCTTTTAGCTATTTGTATCTTTAAACCTGTCAACAGGTTCATAGCAAATAACATTTTATAAAATAATCTACAGCTGTAAATGCAGTATACCAGACTTTTGCAGATATGCGTGTTGCGTGACATAGGTAATGACATGAACCCAAAAAATACATGGAACAATTCTGCTACTGTACAGGGAGCATACAGCAAAATCCAGGCGCTTTTACGACACTATCTGAATGATATAAAGGTCAACGTATGCTATGTATATTTAATTTCCATGATTAAACATTATGTATATCTATATTTTGTACATGACCTCTATCCAAAACTAAGTTAATAGTTTTCCTGACCAATAACATTTCTTGGTCAACAACATACAGTGTAGCTAATATTTTCCCGTTAATATACATTACATATTCAGATCATTATTACCTAAAAACATGTTTACGTCATTTTCAGTTAGAGATACAGTTTTGATTATGACCTTGTAAATTTCCTAAAAGGCAATGTCCACTCAGATTGACAGAGTATTTCAATGAACTGGTAATTGCAACTTAGGGCAAGTGGAGATGTAAGTAAACTTATTTACATTAGTATTATTCATTGTTGCCTTAACAACTGAATCAGAATAAATCTTCTTGGTTTGTTCAGTTTTGTAAAGATTTATGTTCCAATTCTTATTAACTAGAATTACAACGTAATAACGCTATGCTTGATAATATTTTTGGACTAAAACATTAATTTGATATTATAGTGAATTTAGCAAAGGATATTTTGGATTATATTGTGATGATATATCAAAAGACCGTTAGAAACATTGACACTTTAGCATAGTCGAGACTAATTGTACATCTACACATTGAATATTCTCTTGGGAATAACACTCGAATTCAACAGAAACTTCATACATCTGAACTTGTTATAGAACTGTTATGATTATTTCTGATTTAATTAATAATAAGGAAAGTTATTTTAATTTTCATTTTGTAATCTGGGAAATAAATTGTTTGTTGAACGTTACAAAATTTGTTGGTTCTTGCTCTCGTTTAATACTTAGTTCAAGACCAAAGAGTCGTAATACTTAGATAACGATTACGTATGCAATTTTCTGTCACATTTTATAACTGTGAGGGGGTTTCAGCTTTTTGAAGACGGTTACTAATCCATTCAAGACGACCAACGTTCTGGATTATCATTGTCAACAGTATGTGAACGAAGGGAGACTGCCATGAAGGACAATTCTTGAAGGTGCTTAATAAACAGTGGAAGATATTTATATTATCACGGGCATTACGTAGTCAGCATTTTAATACATTGAAGAATCATTTCAAGCTTACACATATTTATGCAGTTTCGAACCCCGTATTTTTTACGTCTGATGAAAAACAGAAACGAGTTCATATAACCAAACAGCTTGGTCGCCAAATATAGAAAATAATGACTATGTCAATATGAATGAAATTTTCAGAGTTTATGAAAAGTAGATTTACTATTTTTAAACCAACTCGAGAAAAACTAAAATAGTTTGGATCGCAGAAAACGAGCAAAATCAAAAACTGTTCGGACAATCAAGATAATCTTTGAATGTTTCTTTAAAGGCAAAGACCCTATTGACCCGATACATGTATGTAAGTTTCCTTGTGCCACTGGTCATGATTATGTTTCCATAGTGCTAGCATAAGTTACTAGCAAACTACCCTTCCGTATATCTGCAAAATTGATAGAGAGGTGCATAGGGCGTATTCACTGCACACAAATAAATAACTTTTTTTTTGCATTGCGCACTGATATTCAGAACTTCTTCAATAACTCCTACTTGATTTGCGTGAAAAATTTGCAGAGGTGTACCTTTACAGTAGGAAGGCTCAAACAAAGTTGGTTGGTCGGTCGGTAATGAATTGATATATAAATACTTCTGCAAAATAACCAAGCAATCAGCTGCAGTTAAAGTAGATAATGGCATTTTATATTATTTTTATTAATAGTATCTAGTCGAGATGTCGTTACATCAAATGCGAGGTCAATAATCAAAATCTATATTTCTCAGAATAAAACATGGCTAGTCTTTCTCATTTATTTATACTACTATAGTTTATTTTGTCTTCATACATTCTTGCTTTAATTATAAAATTCATCCATGCTTAAAACAAGCACCAGAAAATATGGGTTTCAAAATTGAGTGCTACTTGATTTTGCAATACAGGAAGGAGAATAACGAAGAATTCAACACTTTTGAGGAGAGTAATACATTTTCTTAAAACAAACAAGCAATAATTAACCAGCAGTTAAACAAATTCAGAACTCTGAAAAATTTCACAATGAATGAGATTTTGTTAAAATATAGTCAAATTCACAAAGATCAAGCCAAAAACAATGTTTAGTTTACTCATTGTCTCTTTTCCCTACGTCCAAATATGCTGAAACGTGAACGTGTATAAGCTAACCTTCAATTGTGTTTTAAGGTGTTATTCGAAGAAGATGCGGTAAAAGTCTTCGTGGAATACGAGTTTCAGAATCATCATCGTGATACCACATAAAAGCAAAATATATTGAAAAACTGTCACCTTTGATTAATGCTATGTCTTCTTTCGTGAACTGTGGCAATCTGTTTGGTACACCTTGTTGCTTGGATTTCTGCTCTATTTGTTGTTTCATGACCTCTGGATAATCCCCGGACACAAAAATGGGATTCGCAAACCATCCCAGTCGGAATTGGAAAGCCCGTTCTATAGCATCTTTCACCCCTGCACCATCCGGGTTCTTAGCTTCATACCAGTAGGATTCAATGGAAATGCCAATCTTTCCTAGTAAAAATCAACATTGAAGTTACGGTTCTTCATTAAGTAACGGTTCTTCATTAATACAATTATTTTTAATAGAAAATACTTTGAGTCAATTTATCCACCTTGTCCTCGAGTCAAATGCGTTCTCGGAAAATATTCGTTCATAAAGGTATGTATGATGTAATATGTATGCTGAAAAAAATTTGCTATAATACTTTATTACAATTTCTTCGAGATGAAATATAATGAAATACAGTAGTGATATATATATATATATATATATATATATATATATATATATATATATATATATATATATATATATATATATATATATATATATATATATATATACTGACTCCACCACTATACACATAAGTTTATTCTTTGTGACAAAATGGTTCCACATATTGATTAATTGTACTACCTTCGTTTCTTATACTCTACCTGTATTTGTAGCTATATAGGCTAAGAATGCGTGAAATACAAATGCAAATTTCCTTAATGTACTGTGGCGTAGCAAGGGCACTTAGTGACCGGGAACAAAACATAAACTTGGTACCCTCGGTACTTAGCGTCCGGGGTCAAAACAAAATTAGCACCCATTTTTGAGTGTATCTGAGGTAACGAGTAGTTGTATTTTCCTCATTTTGGCGCTCCTGGCACTTGGCACCCGGGGACAAATCTCCCCCGCCATCCCCAAGCTACGCCATTGTTAATGTGTACATTCTTACCGCTAACGATGAAAGGATTTTGCATTATTACAAAAGATAAACGAGGTCTTAGTACATATGTACTTTTACTTCACTCTATCAGTCCCAATACACGTAGAATTACAAGCAGATGTGTTGTCGGCTATAAACTATTAACTAACACCCTGGTTTTAATATTTATTCATAAATATATATGAGATAATATCACAGTAATGCGATCTTGATTGCTAGAAAACGTCCAGTGGTCAGCATAAAAATTATCCAGATTTTTACGTCAGCATAAAAACTATCCAGATCTTTACGTCAGCATAACAATTATGCAAATCTTTACGTCAGGTTAAAAATTACCCAGATCTTTACGTCAGCATAAAAATTACCCAGATCTTTACGTCAGCATGAAAATTACCCAGATCTTTACGTCAGCATAAAAATTACCCAGATCTTTACGTCAGCATGAAAATTACCCAGATCTTTACGTCAGCATAAAAATTACCCAGATCTTTACATCAGCATAAAACGTATCCAGATCTTTACATGATCATAAAAATTACCCATATCTTTACGCTAACATAAAAATTATTACCCAGATCTTTACGTCAGCATAAAAGTTACCCAGATCTTTACGTGATCATAAAAGTTACCCAGATCTTTACGTTAACATAAAAATTATTACCCAGATCTTTACGTCAGCATAAAAGTTACCCAGATCTTTACGTCAGCATAAAATTACCCAGATCTTTACGTTAACATAAAAATTATTACCCAGATCTTTACGTCAGCATAAAAGTTACCCAGATCTTTACGTCAGCATAAAAATTACCCAGATCTTTACGTTAACATAAAAATTATTACCCAGATCTTTAAGTCAGCATAAAAGTTACCCAGATCTTTACGTCAGCATAAAAATTACCCAGATCTTTACGTCAGCATAAAAATTACCCAGATCTTTACGTTAACATAAAAATTACCCAGATCTTTACGTTAACATAAAAATTATTACCCAGATCTTTACGTCAGCATAAAAGTTACCCAGATCTTTACGTCAGCATAAAAATTACCCAGATCTTTACGTAACGATTATTAACTGATAATGGCAACAATCCTTCATCCAGCTATCAGGATCGAACTATGATAATGAATTTTTATTATAGACCAATAAAATTTGAGAAAAAAAGGAATAAAATCTCAACACTGTAACCTTCTGATATGAACTTCATCTTAAGACATTCACCAAATTAGGTTTCTGTTTTCTTTGAATAAATGATATGCGCATGAATGCCAGTTTTATGAATGAAGGTGGGGGTAACAGTCATAGATTTTCATTGTTATTAATGTTAGTAACACCAGCTCTTCGACGCATTGGGCCATTTAACCCAAATATGTGATTTTCAGCTTTCGTGCAGTTGTCAAATTTTGAATAAAAGGTTTCGCCAGGTGAATAATTAGGAAAATTTCCACCAGAAGTTCGGATGATGGGGTTTGAGTTGTTTCTGTAGGGACATTGCAAGAATCTCAAATTGGGACTTTGCATGGGAAAGCCAGTGATAACATTTTTATTACAGTTATTTCCATCAAACTGAACAAATTATTGGAAATGGATGATACAGATTTGTCAGGGTACTACTCATTTCAGTGTGCATGTTCTGTAAGGTTAAATAGTTATTAAATATTTTATTAATTAATTTTTAATAAAATGGAAACGGTTACGTGGCTCAGTAATTGTCATCTTACAGAACAGATCCTAATTTATCTAAAAATGTTTAAGATGCAAATTACGTCACGATGACTTTTATGATATACGAGTACAAATCTAAAACTATACCTTTTGGACTGGCGAAATTGGTTTTGTACATATGGTATGCACAAGCGTGTGCTTTGATGATGTGATATCCTGCAGTATATGCGTCACTTCCAGGACTAACGTGCCATGGGGCAACAGAACCATCTCCATAGCCCCCATGAGCCACGGTAAATGGCTGGTTGAAGGTGATCCAGTGATGTACCTACAAATTAAAGTGTCTGGCGTATTATTTCCTCAATCTTTGATGTGATATGTTAATATAAAAACAAATTTTTATCTTTTATATTTGCATTTTGAAATCTGATTTCAGTTACAGTTAACTACATTATGGTCTTGATGTGAAATCAAGAAAGGTGGAGACAATGATATTGTTTTTCTTGTTTTCTTTTTTTATTTTAATCAAGTTTTTGTCTGTACAATTGTTACATACATTCTTGAAATCACAATTCTGAGCATTTTGCAAACGGGACACTTTGTGGTACAGCTTTCTAGACCAAAGGTTCGATAGTAAATGTACGTTGAAAACTGTAGTAAAACGATGATTTTAAGACATCTGACTCATATTGATTAAAGATACTCTCTCTCTCTCTCTCTCTCTCTCTCTCTCTCTCTCTCTCTCTCTCTCTCTCTCTCTCTCTCTCTCTCTGAATGCAATAATATCATTAATTGATATCAGACTTGTGTAATGTGAAATTAAATTGATATGTTTTAAATAAACGTAACGAAACATTGAAAACGATTTTGAACAAACATTTCGGCAAGATGCAAAAAGTCGGGGGGGGGGCGGGATTGTGTATTATATGATCTACAAGAAAAACTTAATTCACCCACCCTGTCCCCGAACAGCTTGAAGCATTCTGCAGCATAATTACAGAAATCGTGTTCAATATCTGGGTGGAGCCATCCGCCTCCTCGGTCCTGTAGAGCTTGGGGTAGATCCCAGTGATACAGAGTGACCCAAGGTTCAATGCTTGCGTTGATCAGGCCATCAATAAGACGGTTGTAGTAATTCACACCATCTTTGTTCAAAGTTTTGTTAGTACCATCAGGAAACAATCTGGGCCAGCTGATGGAAAACCGATACTGCTTCACCTGTATGTGTTATACAGGATTTCTATTTAATATTTGTATCTCAATAAGATAAACAATAAATCATGGGAAATGTGTTGTATTACTAGAAATTTTATCCGATAAACGAAGCACAGTCAAACCAATCTTTGTAGCAAGTCTGTTATTTGCAAATTCGTTACTAATTTTAAAAACTTCTTATAAATGAAATATCTAAAAAAAGAGCGATGTTTCTCTTATATTTACAGACTCTGGATGCAAGCAAGCAATTTTTGTAAATTCTTGTTTTAGGGTCTTTATGGCAGATATAATCAATAGGCTGTAGGCTGATGTTGTCCTGAGAAATTTTGTTTCACAATATTTTTAATCTGAATATTTCCAGTGGCTTTACACAATCACAATATTCTACGTCACGAGCATACGGAATACTTTGGGTTTTTTGGTAAAGCATTTTTATGTAAAACAACCTCAACCACTGGTTAAGCATCTGAAAAAGTCATGGCTATTACTGCAGTGTACTGAATACGAAACTTTTTTCTCGACACAATTCTTCGATTCGAACCACGCCATCTTGAAAAGCACATTTGATACAAAGTTAACGTTGGACATTAATTATTCAATAAGAAATGTTTTGTGAATATGATGTCACGCGCAAAAGATGTTAAAGTAGCATATATTATTTTCAACTATTTTCTCCTCTGAGTTTCATAGTGGACATAAAGTAGAAGTTGGTAAATGAAGTTTACGAGACCGTTGAAATTCAAGTAAAATGAAGCACGCTAAGGTTACGATAATAAAAAAGATGAAATCGATGATTTTCGCGTAACGTTCACTGTTGCAAACAATAACCACACTACCAATAACGCAAACCTAAAACAAAATAGTAAGCTTGAAAACAAATACTGATCTGTCACGAAGCTACATTCTATATTGACCTGTAGCATAATGAAGCAGATTGTATAAATTTTAAAACTGCACTTGATATAATTTCCATTGCCTGAACTTTGTGTAGTTGTTGACAATTATCCAAACTGGACCTGTTCTGACCTGTTCGACAAGAGTGACTTGTCAGTTTAACCTTTAAAACGAATACAACCATATCTCTCATCCGTAACTTAACTGAATTCGTATCATATGACTGCATTGTAGAAATAAACATATCAAACTTAAACCAATATATATATATATATATATATATATATATATATATATATATATATATATATATATATATATATATATATATATATATATATATATATATATACTATGGTTTGTAAGAGCGAAGATTTGAATAAAGGTTGATGCTTGAAAGATTAGGGCTAACACAAAAAATTTGACCATTGACCAGTGAATTTGAGTAGGAAATAGTATATTTAACATGTCTACTGCGCCGTATCAGTAACATAATTCAATTTACCTTCAGAAATTTTAGGCACTCAATATCATCTTGGTATCTGTGGTAACTGTCACAAGTCACATCCCCATTCTGGTTCACAAACACGTGACCTGGAGTATGGACATATGTGTCCCAAATACTTGGTCCTTTTCCTGGGAAGAGATTTAGAAACGAGATTAAGAATAGCATATATATATATATATATATATATATATATATATATATATATATATATATATATATATATATATATATATATATATATATATATATATATATATATAGTTTAATACAAACAAAACTATCATACAGGTTAGAGAAATTAAATTTGTTCACTACCGAGTTTCGAACCCAGGTCCGCGAATAATCGGCACCCATCGCCTTGCCTGCACGCACCAGTCCATATACCGTCATGACTAAGCACGCATCACCAAAATGTGATGGCACCTAGTCGGTGTTATACAAGCTTGTGCGCAGCAGACACACTCGCATGACGACCTAGTAAATAATTCTCAGATACATACATACATACATACATACATACATACATACATACATACATACATACATACATACATACATACATACATACATACATACATACATACATACATACATACATACATACATACATACATAATAGTGTTGATCTGATATGAAATCAAAGGTCTATGCAAATAAGCATATAGCCTTAAAATTCAATCATTTTTATTGTAATCAATCAAAACTCTTTGAAAAAGCTTTTAATGAAGACAGCATAATCATAATGTCAGGAAGGGGAGGAGGCGAATATCCTTTCTAATGCGCATCAGAGGGAGAAATTATTAGAATTAATAGACTATAATAAGAAGATAATCGCGAAGTTTTTTCAGCCTTTCAAGAACGAAAGCAAGGTCAATCGCAAAAACTATTCATTTTCTGTGCTCAAAGTTATTCTACTACAAACAATATCACTACTAAAGATATCGACACCACCAGCGTAAATGGTCTTAACGATATATGTGGATACACAAGTTTCATCCCTAAAGGAAATTTGTTTTGATGTTTATAATCCAACCAGTAGCACTTTGCTCAGTACGTCAACGTGATATTTTGTTAATCTATCATTAGAAAATACTAGTGGGTTTGTCTTAATACAGCCATTGCATTCAACCTAAGCGAGAGAGAGAGAGAGAGAGAGAGAGAGAGAGAGAGAGAGAGAGAGAGAGAGAGAGAGAGGGGGGGAGGGATGGATGGATGGATGGATGGATGGATGGATGGATGGATGGATGGATGGATGGATGGATGGATGGATAGATAGATAGATAGATAGATAGATAGATAGATAGATAGATAGATAGATAGATAGATAGATAGATAGATAGGCTTGTTAAACACTGGTGGAGTCTGTTGAGGGCGACTTCAGCATTCGTACAATATTGTGTCTGTTGACAGATGCTTTAGCGTTGTTACAATATGGAACCTGTTGAACGACTTAACAATTCGTAAACAATTGGTACAGTATAGTGTCTGTTGACAGAGGGGCTTTAGCATTGTTACATTTTGAAACCTAATTAAAGAGCGACTTAAGAATTGTTACTATGTGGAGTGGTTTGAATTCTGTTGACAGAGTATCTTAAGCGGCTTAAGATTGATTACAATATGGAGTCTCTTGACAGAGCGGCTTCAACATTGTCTCTTTAAAATTTGAAGGATGCGGTGGTACGTAATCCGTTACCACTGCCAACTAAGTCAACTTTTCATTTTTCTCATCTAGTATTTTTTTTTACAGAAACGCATCGCATCACGTGCTCAACACGTCTGCACACGAGGTTTTCATTGTTAATGTCATATAATTATCAGTGAATCAAGCTTTATCGACATTTGTAATGATAATACATTTTCAATTTCAAATTTATTAGAACGATACCATCTTTAATTGGAATATAAAGTATGGGTCGTGACTCAATGAAACTGTTATACAAGCCAAACTATGACTGAAACCTTTAAACAACATTGTGGATGATATCTCTGATGGTAGTCGTCAGTGAACATTAGACAAAAATGTCGATATCTCTGATGGTAGTCAAGGAACATTAGACAACAATGTGGATGATATCTCTGATGATAGTCAGGGATAATTCCTAGTGGCAGTAATTGTAATTTCACGAGTAGAGCGTGCCTATCTTAGAACAGATTGAGTAATACAATACGTTTACAACAAATGCGTTATATTTAATGAACCCTCTTATTGGAGTATTGTTTTCTAAAAATGTTTTTTTTTTCTCTCTTGGAGCATGTCAAGTGTACGAGTATAAGGATGATTCCTCGTCCTCATCTCTCCTAGTTACAATGTGTTTGTGAAACTAGATAGAAGAAACAGTCGTTATATGAAATATCATGAAACACAATATACATACCAATTCGCTAAAATCATCAAGGACAAACTCTAAACTATCATCCAGAGGTACATACCTCTGGCATAAATTATATCTTGTACTCTCCATTATTTCCATTTTCCACTACATGATACTACCATTTCCATGGGTGGTTGTTTACCCTCCGTCGTTATCATTTGCATTCTTCATGATACTTCCCACCAGTTCCCACCAGCTTTTGTGTATTCTCTGTCATTGTCATTTACCTCTCCAGGTTGCCTTGGTGTTAGCTTGCCTTCTGTCTTTAATATTTGTGGTTATCTGGTACAGACCCAGTCAAAGGGAGAGGGGTACCATATGGCCTGGGTCTAAACCCCTAACATACCACTATTTTACTTTATTATTAGATCTCTTAAATGTTTTGTTCAAAGCTTTGAGTGTAGTCTAATTTATATCAGTGTCAAGGACGGATCGGAGTGGGATGTTCTGGGGTTACTGGAAGCCCCTAAAAATGTACACATATATAAACGTAGTCACTTATCACTTGCAATTTGAGCATCTTTTTTATTCTAGCGCATGTTTATTGAGTATTATGCTCACTCTGAGTAAATAGACACAGAAGTTTTCCCGACTTTTCTAAGTGCAAAATCGACGTGAAGGATTTACTGTAACAAAGCACGGTGTAAATGTGTTGCAAGGAATCCTTTCCAATCTCACAATTTTGTACAATGCCTAATCTGAATAACACTCCGTTGGACACAAAAATAATTTAGGGCAATGCACACCTAAAATATTAAAAACTATTTCTAGGAAAACAACTCTATCCTACCCGATGCTTTTGCAACCTAATTTTATAGAAGGCACGTTTACTTCGAGCAAAATAGTACACCGACTTAAGTGTAAATTATCCGAGTCGACGGAGAAGAATGGAGTAAATATAATTTATCATTACGAGAGGAAATGAACTGTCAGACGAGAAACAGAGAAGAGTTTACATCCGCTTCTGTCACTTGGCGTCTGTGTTTCAAGAAAGTAATAAAATATAAATGAAAAAAAAAATTATTTTCCACTCGTCTAACACCAAGCAAGGGATTAGCTATTGAGCACATAACCAGACAGCACCTGAGTACCTTATGATCACACTAATCCATGATTCGTGTATATATTCTATCTGAAATATCAGATACGAATTATGTTAAACAGTAAGGACAAGACCGATATGATTATCGCCTGCTACTCACTTATAAATAACCTTTCTATACTGAATAGTACAATGAAATGCTTTTATATGTTAATTTATTAAGGCAACACATGTCTTTCTCATTTTGGAGCTCTTCAGGTTGTCAATCCTAAAGACTGGCAGAGACAGCTGATTCAGCGCATGCGACTGAATTGGTATTGCTGGTAAACATGAATTAGACATGGGTTTAATTTGTTCCACCAGATGATAAACATATATGGTTTTAAGTCTAGAAGCCTTATGAACATTCCGAAAGAAAAGCAACAACAAGAAATGGCTAATCAAACGAGTAGAACTCAATGGACATTTGCGGGCTTTTAACCTCAGTGATTCTACGCATAGGGTACGACCAAAACATGATTACAAGGATAAAAAGTTTATTTCTCAATGCTATCTTTCAAACTTTCTGCTGTATTTTGTATTCTTAATTAATGTGAATTTATAGAATTTAAGAAGAATAACTAACGGAAACATAAAAATTTTAAATTTTTTTTCACTTTAGAAATCGGTTGCATGGTTTCGATGACTTTTTATATAAAGAACTCCTCTGCATGACAATTTTATTCAACTTTTATTATGACCAATAATACAATATTTTACTGAATGTATTTTGTTTAGCTGTAACACTGTCAAACTTGTCGTATGTATCATTTTAACAGTCTTAGCTGGTATATATATATATATATATATATATATATATATATATATATATATATATATATATATATATATATATATATTACTTATGGGTGCCTGCACATGAAGGGCGCTCCCATACCACCACCACCCGATCCCACCTTTTAAATATGTTTTGGCCTACATCCGTAAAGCATAATAGCTGACCTCTATATATTTGACCCACCAGATACACAAGATATTTCAGCAAGAGCCCCTGATTTGAACCATAGACTTAAATTATTTTTCGTTTTTTCTCCTACAGGTGTTAATGTAAGAGACAACAATGTGATTTGGTCGAAATATAGCCACATAAATAGATTAACCAATTTTCTTACTCTATACTAAGCATACACGTAAGATGTAGTTCCCACATGCGCGCTCGTGACAAACTAAAATCAGGACGAGGACAGGTTCCAGTATCTGGTATACAGTACATGAATTTCGCTAAGGGTGACACCAAGTACAAGCAGAATAAACTGAGCGTTAGTGTAATGTCAGGGATCTAGTTTATGTGTCATATTATGGTTGATATGATGAAGCTTTAAGATTCGTTCTTTTTATACGACTTCATAGGTCATAAAGTATCACTATTTAGAACATTGATCGAACTTAATAAAGCTTTAAATGCATATAATACGACAGTGTCGCATTAGTGTAAATTTAAACTGAGCTAAAGACAAATCCATCTTATTATTTCTAAGCAGAATGTAAGCCACGTTGATCTATTCTTAGGCAGTAGTGTTGTACATTTGTATAAGCATGCATACTTCTAAAAATGATATTTGGGAAAAGAAACGAATCTTGAAAGCTAATTGTTCATTGCGTTTAAATTATAAACCAAAACCTCAAGTAATTTCGTGTATTATTAGCTGGTGTTGAATTGAACACATGTGGTTGAATCAAGCAAAGGATTCTGAAACATGGATGTAAATTTTAAAACTGAGAATGCGACTGTAAAATATATAGCTCACTTATTTGCAGTAGTGAATGTAATCTCTTGCTAGTTTTTGTTGTAGTTATTTGTTTGTTTATTGATGGATATTTTTTTTCTCTTTTCTTTTGAGAGTTCGTGGTTTTGTTTTGTTTTGTATTGTTTTGTCAGTGATTATGTTTGTTTGTTTACTTTTTCTAAACCTGAAAATTCTAAATCTTTCAGAAACTAATAAACCATTCAAAAGATTTAACAGGTAGCAAAAATGGAAAAGAAGTTTGAGAATTACTCTAATGTTCTGCTGAGTTGATGAGAATAGTGGTGGTGGTGGTGGGGACGTTACACTGGAACCTAATGCAAGTTTGATACTAAATCTGGTAAATATTAAAAACGATACCATCTTACACTTTAACACTGGCTCATCGTTGGTTTGTTTGTTTGTTTTTTGCATTTGCAGTGACGCTTTCACAATATAGGCATCTATTTCATGCGGAAAATAATGCATTTCAATGAGCTATTACAAATCTATATGATTCTGACCTCTTAGAAGATAATATATAGAAAATGACAAAGTCTGTGTTGATTTTCATCTCCTCAGACATTGTTAATGTTGCCACAAATAAAAATTTCATTTTAAAGACAAATACATTGTCATGCCAGAGGTATGATGTCATTATATATCTGGATGCATATAGTTACTTTTCAAAAAAAACATGGTAGCAGCTTACAGTCATAAAGCGTAGTATGTTAAGTGTCTCAGTTGATTCATTCAATGCTTGCACAATGTATGCCGTTGAAATCTAATGCCGTGACAACAGCCGATTGGTCAAAATCTCTTTAGGATAATGAAATTGACCATTTCCATATATTTTGGCCAATCAGAAAGTTTCCTCTTTATTTCGCCCGTAATTTGCACTCTAATGACCAAAATAGATCATTTAGAGTGAAAGTTGATTTCAATTATGACATTGAATTTTTCTTTCAGTCAAGATTCTAGCATCGGTCTTGTGAAACGTAAATAAATATTTATATAATTATAAGCTGACGTCTTTACATTGCAGTGACAATGCACCAGTTAAGCTGTAGTCTTGAAAATACTGATGACCATGGCGAGCCGAAAATCATGAATATTTGCCTCCTTCCTTTCCCTGTATCTAACTTATAAAGATATGAAAATGAAAAGAGAGACACCAAGATAAAATACCAAAAAGAAATCAAGGTTTATGTGCAACTGCAATTGTTCGAGTTGCAGACCTTGTCTTGTATTACATACTTATCTTAGAAGCCAAGTATTATAATATTTTCACCGGTCTTACCAAACTTAGTAATAAACATGCATAGAGTCCGTGGTTTTTTAGTGAAAGCATAGGAAGTGCCATGAAAATTGTACTGTGTTGTTTAATAAAATCAGGTACGAGTTACTCTCGCAACTTTCTAATCATAGTGCCTAGAACGAGTGTTTGGGAACTGTTATATCTGAGCCATGTATGCAGATTGTGGGTATTTCTATTTTTCTGTGTTCTTGTTAACAGCTCGTGGCGTTTGCTCATGGAAAGAAACCTATTGCCGACAAGATATAATGCTCTCGTTGAAACATCAACTAGCTTCTCAAAGATAGAACAATTTGATCTTATTCAAAACAGTAAATGCATACGATAATTTTTTTATATTGCAGAATAGATAACTAAATGATTTTTATTCCACTCTGATCAACTTCTGATAGTTTATGAAAACAGACGAATCTATAATTAATAGACGGAAACGCTGCTAACAAAATAAATTAATTATATCAATTATAGTATTCATTTACAGGAGACATTTTTGTGTATAGGGTAGGTATACTATCGTAAAGAAAGACATATAAAGCATTTATTGTCGCATTATAAGAAATTTATACTAATTCATATGAAGTACGGTTTAACTTTTAAACATTTTAGGATCATTGGATTTAAAGGTGGAGATGTTCTACAAAATTGAATTTTGCCATACAATAAAGCTAAACTATTTACATCGATTCGTGAATTCATGTTTATTTGCATTTAAAATAAGCATTGAAATTAAATACATTTGGTCTACGGTACTGCATTTTTAGAGTTTGCTCTCTTTGCTGTTTTTGATAAGACTGCAGTTTTTTGATATGACGCCAGTTAAATATATCGTGCAACTCATCTCTTATGTCATTCTAATGTATACGGTGAACACAAACCTTCCTCCCTGGTGATGTTAATCCATATTTCGAAGGCAGTAAAGTAAATGATGGTCCGAAGTACAAAATTAAGAGTAAACAAGACATTGTTGTCAGGTAGATAAAGTAAACAATCCTCAAAGTTCAAGTTTGTTTAACAAAGTCTACACGTACTACCCACACTCGAGGTGATAGATAGATAGATAGATAGATAGATAGATAGATAGATAGATAGATAGATAGATAGATAGATAGATAGATAGATAGATAGATAGATAGATAGATAGATAGATAGATAGATAGATATAATTGTTTACACCTTTCTGTGACAACATAGTTACTGGAAAAAATTTATGTTATATCCATATATACATTTATCGAATACAGATTTTTGATAATTTAATTATATATATATATATATATATATATATATATATATATATATATATATATATATATATATATATATATATATATATATATATAAAACCTATATACATTTGCCTTCGTTTTGCTTTATCAATTCAAACACAAATTTAATTTGACATTTGTATAAAAATGAACTATAAATTAATTGGCCTTCCTTTCCACTTTAAACTAAATAAAGAGGTGCTCTTCTCGCATTTTATTGTTCATAATAAGAATTTTTATGAACTCTCACTAAGCCCCAAATTTCTTATTAATACAATGCAATTAGTATTATAGCAATATCAAATAGTTTCGAGGGCAGTTAGTAGCAAGTATAGTCGCTTATAAAATCGAGTCCAACTGCAAGTTGCAAAGACCCAGATATGCCTTTGAACATTGCGAAAGCAAGTACGAGTCTATGCAACTGTTAGGAGTAATCTGTATAACAAGCGACATAAATCCTGATATGATGTGGCAATATACAACGACTAGTCGAGGTTAATGACTCTTGCAATGGGACATCGACTTATAACTTGCTAATACAATATGTCAACATTATCAACTCTTTTCCTTACAATAATACAAAATAGTTTTTGCTTCGGATACTGCTTGCTTCATTGCATTAAGTATTATTCATCGTTTGCTGATTAGACCTCCAAGATAATTGTGTTTATTTACCTTCTTATTTTGACATCGTAATATGTGAAATTTGGCAGCTGTGGTAATCTTTAAACTTTATTGCTATTTAAGTTTTGTCAGCATTAACGTTGAGGTTTTGAGTATCACCGTAATTCCTAAAATTATTGATTTTTGCAATGAAGGTCTTGATCAACAACAAACAAAGCAAACATAATTTCATCATCTGATACTTGTGATTTGATACCATTACAGAATTAAAATCAAATTCATTCAAAAAAGTGAAAACAGTATCGAGAAAATATTGTCTACGTAAATTTGGGCCACTGCGACCTTTTCTCCAAATAGCAAGTGCATACGAACATATTTTCATGGTATTTCTGGAAACATACAAATTAAATCAAAAGCTAAGCGCTAATGATTTACATTGCTACTCAGAAATTCGGTAAAAGGTTTACATTTAACTTACTTTTGAAAAAGTAAGTTTACTGAATTGATACTGAATAACGAATACAACAATGAAGAAAGATCTTGAGAAGACTAGGTGAGAAAGATATTTAGAAGATTCCATTTTGGTTTTAAAATCTTAAGTACATACCACTCTCGTTCCATGCACCTTCAATCTGATATGCCGAAGTCGATACACCCCAAGCAAAGTCGTCTGGAAACCGACCATAGTAAAACCCATCTTCTGCAGCAAGCACAACCGCAAGTCTGAAGACATATATTATTAAAAATGAATTGATTCCACCCATATCATGTCCATATTCGTTTATACCGTAGTAACTAATTGGTCAAAAATTGTACGTATCTTATCGAACGTTGACTTCTGCTATCAGACTGTAATAAAACCTTATCACTTAAATCTGTTGTATTAGTAAAGTGGGAGGAGTCCAAGATATCTGTATGTGGTTGAATTTGATTAAGCATGCCTTCAGACACTTTGAATCGAACACGCCTTACAAACCCTTTGATTAGCGCACCAGTTTTAGCTTATCCAATGACACCCATCATCAGACACTTTAAACAGAACACGACTTACAAACCTGTTGATTAAGGATGCCTTCCTATCCAAATCTACCCATCATGAGATACAACAAACAGATAACGCCTTAAAGAAATGTTAATACGCATACCATTTCTAGGTATATAAGGCTACCCATCATCATTTTAAATGGAACACGCCTTACCGTCATATCAATAAGCATGCCATTTATACCTACACAAGGCTGCCCATCATTAGATGCTTAAAATGGATTACGCCTATCAGACATGCATCAGACATCAGACTCACCGAATAAAACCTTATATGTTTATCTATAACCAGTTTAAGGGTTATAAAGTGAAGCCATGTGTGAGTAGTTGAATCTGAAAAATACGGGACATGTCGGAATGATTCCCGCATTTCAACTAAAACCACAAGAGCTCGAATCCTTGTTTACAATTCACCTGTCATACACGTACTATATAATAATTACAAGGAATGACATTTCTTTCTCGCACTACATATTTAAGAATAAACGCTAATATTTCAAGCTAAACTTTGCAAAACTTAATAAATTAGGTACCGATGTTTAGCTCATGCATTCGACTGTGTATCCCTATCCAAAGTTTGACTTAATATTATACATTTGAGGATTGCAGGACTTTTTCCCCATGCTATCACTCAACATGGCCCTGATCTCGCCCGATTAATATGCAAATACAACCACGCTGAATTAAAAACTGTCATTTCATTGGTTAAAATAAAATAATGTCCTGCATTTATGTATAACCTTTATTCAGTTGGCCAATGAGAAGGCAGTATTTAATTACGCGTGTTGTTCTTGTATATTAAGTGGTGCGATCATGGCCATGTCGAGCAGTGCAGTAGTGTGGTAAAATGGTCTGGCATTCATTAAAGGCATGATAGTAAGCCAAACTCGGATACGCATACAAAGTCGAATGTCTGAGCCAAACATCGGTACCAAATTTATTACGCTCTGCGAATGTAGCTTGAAATATCAGCGTTTACTCTTCAATAGGTTGCGTGAAAAATGAGGGAAGTGTCTTCCCTTGTAGTTTTTGTGTAGTACATGTATGACAGGTAAATTGAAAGCAACGATACGAGCATTGTGACTAAAACATAGGAAATGTGTCGTACTTTGCGGTTGCAATATGTATAAGCCAATATTGCTTTTCTGTGGAATATATATATATATATATATATATATATATATATATATATATATATATATATATATATATATATATATTATATATATATATATATATATATATATATATATATATATATATATATATATATATATATACATATATATATATATATATATATATATATATATATATATATATATATATATATATATATATATATATATATACACTTCCACTTTAAATAATAATGATAATATTATAAAGAAGGCTTGGAGGAGCTGGAACAACTTTCTGAAAGGTCCTCTACTTCAAAAATTTCTCACATTGACAGACGTCAGCACAAACAAGTTCAAGATGTAATTTCAGCATCGAATGAATATGTCAGTCTTTTGTCCTCTGTCGGTTTTAAATGGTTTCCTGTTTTTGCATGGATGTGTGCGTGTGTATATACATTGGATTTCATCAAATCCGAAAATTTACTATACTGGAATCCGGTCAATATCGAATTTTCCTTCTTTAATTTCATCGTTTTTCTCATGTAAACCGAAACCCGTCAACGCCGAATACCAAAATAAACTTCTATCTAAAAAATGTTACACGTAAACCCCCTTCCCCAATAAACCAAAACTCACTTCAAACTTGGATATTATTTGGCTGCTAAAATCATGATACATGCTGGAATAGAATAAATACGGTTAGGTTGTACTGTATTGGACTTATCTTTGTCACAAAGATCCAGAAAATGTCCCACGGACACATAAAGTTGAAACAATTCTTCATACTCGCACCGACACATATTAGTATTCACAATATACTAATCTAAAATTTTTATCATTTGTAAAGTAGTTTTAACAATTTGAGTCATATATACAAAGACTGTGGCAGAGTGGCGGTTTAGTACTTGGGCATCATGCCGCAGACATGTACATCATGTCCCACCCAGTCACATTATCCTGCTGCAAATACCATTTTTAATAAATATTTGATATGATTTAGTCGGGTTTCGAACCTGCTACCTCACACATCAAAGGCGTATGCTCTAACCTCTAAACTCCTGAATGTGAGCAATTTAAGAAAGATTCTTTAAATCTACTTACTAATTAATTGTGATTTATGTTGTTCAATTATTCGTAGTAACTCTGGAACAATTTTGCGTTGTTGTTTTAATTAAATATCAGAGCTTTTTTAAACATGCATGTGGCCTCGCTTTTAATACCTTGTTGACGGAGACCTTTTTGTAAAACACAGATTCACAAAAGTGTTATGCAGTAGAGAAAATTCATTATAAGCATTTATACAAGTAATATGACTTTTATTTGTCTTCGTTCATATGTCAAAATGTTCAAAGGCCAGCTAAACATTCGTTGCAGGATAAAATTACTTAGCCCAGAATCAAACTCTGTCACAAGATACACTGGAGGAACTATAGGGAATGTTTGGTACAGAAACATCTATTGCTTCAGATATTGTAATGTAATATATAAGAACTAATTCAAAAATATCAAATATGCAAACAAACATTGTTTCAACAATGCCTGCAAATGTGCTACACTTAATGGTTTTGTGTTACAATTGTTTTACCAATCTAGGGCCAACATTATTCCGATTTTAGGCGCTTTATTCTCTCTCTCTCTCTCTCTCTCTCTCTCTCTCTCTCTCTCTCTCTCTCTCTCTCTCTCTCTCTCTCTCTCTCATACGCACTTCAAAGAAAGACATTTTATCACAACTGAGGAAAGACCTACGTTAATACAGAAAATAACTTTGAGTCAAAAGGGATTTCGATTTTTATAACTGAGGTATAAGTGTGTAGTGTAATGAAATTTATAGCGGATTGGTTTGGTATGGATTGGTATTTTCTGGAATAGCAACTCAGATTACTGCGTGCCACGGAAATCGGAGTAAAGTGCCATTCCCAAAGACCACCACGTTATATGTTCCTTACTGTACGTTGGAAGGGTTGGAACCCGCACCCTTTTGCTCGAGAGTCTGGCACTCTTATCACTGGGACACCGTTGCTCCCAACATGTAGCTGTTTTACTTTTCATTTTTGTTTAAACTTAAGAACTACAAAGAAACATGTCTTATCAGACAATTCACATATGCGAAACATGTCGTTCCTTTTCTCATTTACTTCATTGAGTGTTTTTAAGCCTAGTTTCTATGCCCAGTTTAAGCCCAGTTTATATGCCACCGGTCGATATTGTCCATTTCGTTGGGAGTTTTGCATCAACAGTTTTTACATGACATAAAATTACCACCACGTTTTTCTCCTTCAAGAACTTTGTTTTGAATGGAAATGATTTTTGATGATTCTATTATTTTCCAAACTGTAAACTAAACGTTGACGAAACTTTACCTTTATAAACGAAACCTACACAAAGATAAAAACTCTAGAATTTGGTATAATCAGAGTGTTTCCAGGACCTTTAATTTTTATGTTCATGATTCTGGGCTCACAGTTTCAAACTTTGGCTTATTGCTGATTTTGCACTGGACTCACAGCTTTGGAGAAATTTATCCATGGACTCTCTTGCTCAAACTCCTAAGAGAGCTCTTAGTCTGGTCACACTTCCATTACCCACACATTGTCAGTGCCAACTAGACAAAATGTGATTGTTTAGCTATGTTTAGAAATCAGATATGTATTCATATTATGATCTACACTTATACGATATCACTATGAAATACAATTTTGTTCCTGGGTAATAAGTGTTATTTCGTAATTGCTTATGCCTAAAAAGTATAGAAAATGGCTATTATTCCCCACAAACATGCTTTTGTGACCAGGACAGTGATATTTATTTTGAACTTTATCTATTCCCAGTGAGAAAATGTGTATCTTTTCGTTCACATAAAGTCAGAAATAAAACAACATATGAATCAAAATTAGCATGTATTTATACTAAAGCAATACAAATATGACCACAAAAAATTAAAAGGGAATAGATTTCGACATTTAGGATTATACTGTTTATCATTTTTACGTATCAGTCCCCAAATGTAATTTACCATCATGTTATCAATATACTGTTCTTGGTAGCGGAGTTCAGAGTCCAGTGTATCCTGGTGGAAGCTCTCGCCTTACTCCTCCGAGTACGCGCCCATGTTCTCCTTGAACTTATCAAGATTAACATCAACAATATGGACTGTGAGGAATTTCCTGCAGTCCATTGTGTCTGTAATTCTTCACCAGAGTCTCAATCAGCTCCACATATTTTCAGCATTGTGATTGCTAACAAATCCCATAACTATTGAGGCAAATCTATTCCAAGCCGAATTCTCCTTACTAGTGAGCTTCTTGGAGAATTCATTGCACTCCAGGATCTTCTGGTTCGACGAAGACCTCGGCTTTGACCTTTGATTGCGACAGCTTCGGGAGAAAGTTTCGAATGTACCTGAAGGTTGCCTACTGTTTATATAGAGCTCTGACAAATTGTTTTATAAGGCCCATTTGGATGCGCAGTGGTAGCATCAGCATCTTCCGTGTGTCCACCAGAGTATCCCACATGATGATGGTGTTCATTCCCACAGAAAACTCGGTCCGCTGTTGCCAGTTACAGCTGTGGTAGTGCCACTTGGTGTCCCCGCTGTCCCAAAGGCAAAGATAGCAGGGAAAGTTGGTAAAACCGCCTTGGAAACCCATCAGGAATGCGGCCTTTTATTGAATGACAATAATATTTCTGAACTTAATATCTCTACAAATTTTTATATAAGGTAGATGTATATATTCAAAATATATACATTAATACGGTTTAATGAATTAAAGAAATATAATCCAAAGTTAATATTGATGATGCGCTTGATGAAAACTGGATAGCCGGCAGCCTTATTGATCAGAAAGTTCCAAGCCAAACGGCAATTTTCAGCTGTTTTACAATTTATCCACCAGAATGAACAGTTAGTCCCATCTCGCGACCAGTTTTAACTCCTGGACAGTTGGAACGGTCGGTTTCCAATAAAGTCATTGGCTAAATGATAGACGAGAGTCTTAAAGAGAAACAGTAATTAGTGAACTAAAGAATGATGTAAAGTTGCAGTAATATACCAACGATATTAAAGCTAACCATTAATACTAATGTTGAAAAGGAATATAATGTCATGATGTCAAAAGAGAGGTAGAAACCTTTTACAGCCAACAAAGCCAATATATGTGAAAAAGATTATGAGCCTGCTCACAAGATGTGAAAAACATTTGGCTGCCAGAACATGGGATGCTAACACAACCTTTACTTCAAGGCCGATGCGATTCTGCTAACGGACGCGTTTGTGGAATTCCCTAACACATCACTAAAGAGCAAGAGCGTCAACCTAGCCCATTAGTACAGATCACACGAAATGAGCTGGCGTGCCTATTAAAATCATAAGTATCAAATGTGAGCTGATATCGGCTTGCATCTATTTACTGAGACTGACATCTGTAGTAGAAATTAAATGGTTAGTTATGGTAAAGCAAACGACACATTCTGTCAGGCCTGTGAGAATAACAAGTCACAAAGCTAGATATCATAGGCCACTATGATTAGTCTACCAACATATGGTTTTAAGTGTCAGCTCTCCTGCATTCAAATTAATCGCAGCTGCAACTGAGTATCATATGATGCACAGAGACCATCAGTTGCTTTTAATGACTACGAATGTTAAGTGTAATTGTCTTAGAAGCTATATCAACATACGGATAATGCATGAGTTTAACTGTGGAAAGGATGGAAGGTGGGTGTGTTTAGCGAAAGTTTAAAGCTAGCTAGCCCCAAGCCTACGAAAATAAGAATGACATATGGTGCATCAAAGAACCTACAGATTTGCGACTAGCTTGAGTTTATCGTGTACTTGGATTTGACACACACAGTTCAGCATGAGACTGAGAAACAACCGAGGTCTTAGTGCAAGAAATAATTATTCAAATTCATAAATAACTGTGTTCGGAAAAGTATGAAACGTCTAAGGAAGTGCGAGGCAGACATGTTGTATCGTCTTATTGCCGACCTAGCATATAAAATACAAAAGATATTTCATTGAAACTTTCTTGCTGTACATTCCACAAGGGCTAGTCTAAAGCTTTATTGTCACTTTTATACGAAAAGGCAATTCTTTTCTTCAGCAAGCACATTTTGCATGACGTTTAGTAAAATCACATATAAGCGAAATACGGCCATATGACGCATCTGCTTTTCGCGGACTTCTTCAGTTTAAAACAGCCGACGTATTCCGAGATATTGCTAAAAATTGTCCATATCTACAACATGTTCAACTACCGTAGAGTTTTCATTTTATAGAAATGTAACTGAAATGGTTATATGAAAATATAAGGATGAGTGCAAGGCTGGCTACTTTGCAGAGTTTTATCAGCCTCGCCAAGATGTACTCCACACTAACGGTCGATAGCGCAGATTACCGTATGTCCATGGGCTTTTCAAAGGCTGTGATAAGGAACAAATTTAAGCACGGACTTTATCTTGAACGCCTCATGGTGTATACACAGCTATCATTAAGAAGGCAGTGGATCACAATATGTGTATTGTAGGCATATGGCCACCACTTTACCAGACAAGAGCAGCTGGCATGGATTGTGGAGTACTTCAACAAGCTTTTTCGTCTGGGTCATAGATACTAATGCTATTAGTTTGTACCTAAGTACATTCAGGCATATTTCTCGCGAACGATGCTTCTGCTTAGAGATTCCATACCCGAAAGATAGTTTTTGACGGCTGGAATAAATTCTCAAACCTGTCAGCCAGAATGAAGACGTAGAGCGACACATTAGGGCGTTGGCAAGGCGTTTACCAAATTTCACGTATAGGCACAGACCCAGCGCATTTGAGGCCATTCGATCTTCTTATATACAATCTGGTCGCGTCACAGACGCTGCAGACATCATGGTATCAATAGGTCTTTTACCTGTGATCCGCGTTGTCTCGGGTTTAGAGCCACCACAAATGCAGGCAGCCCACAAATCCAGTCATTACTAGGATCTAAGTTTTTTTTAGGCAAGAAACATATCTTGGGACTATTGATGTCCAAACAACCTAGCTCCTCACTTCACTCACGCGCATGCAGTGCCTAGCGAAAATATGGACTACTGAACCCATACTCGCCCTGGTCGGAGTCTACCGTCACCATCTTTAGTCACTTTTGCGGTTCGGCTTATAGATATGTGCTAGAATGTGGGCGAAGTCCCAAGCTTATTTGTCAGTGGTTTGGACACATTGTAACTGTTAGCGTCATTAGCCATGATGCCGGATAATTTACGATAAGCGAAGAAGTAACTCAGCTACATGGACTGCTTTACAAGCTCCGCCATAAAAATATCTTGCACGACTTTTGCGACTTCTATCACGTATTTCTAGCAACATTGAGAGCTGTTGCATATTGACATAGAAAGTTAGTGTCTGCTGTGATTTATATTGATATTGTAAATTTAGAAACATAAAAGCAGGTAGCAACCCTTTGATAAAATTCACTTTCAGTTTCACAAAATTCAAGAAATCCTCAGCCACAATGTATCATGCATCTTGAATGCATCAGGGTGCTACTCATTGACACATATAGTTATGCAATGATGCGGCTGTTGCTCAAACACACGTTACCATTGAGACACCGTGACCAAAACAAAGTCATCTTCAATGACACTGTGATGCTGGATTGACAAAATAAACATAACGCGTAAGATCAGGAGCATGGAAGTGTTGTCGTACTTGACTTAAGGCTACAAAGCGTTCACATCATATGCAGACGCCGAGATCGACTGGCACGAGCTTCGTCGCTTCGTTGTCGAAGCAATATCCATACCTCTCAGTTTTGCGTCCATATATCCCAGTCAGGTTACAGACTTACCTTAATCTTGATAAGGATTGGATTGCTACATGTAAGGTTCAAGGACAGAGTAAGCCTACTTGATACTAGCCCAGCAAAACAACTACTAGGAGTTAGCACAGAGAAAAACTACTGTGTTAGCTGGTGCTAAATTTAGATGCTCAACACGCCTGCCACACAATGTATTTTATTAAAATATCAAGCGCGCAAAGCAAGATATGTATAATTGAGAAAAACATGACCTGCTGTAATGAGCTGGGCGACATGCTAAACGAATGCCAGCTATCACAAGCTGATGTCACCAAGTACGAGAAAACAACTTTTTTCTTTTAATCAAACTAACCACTGCCACCATAGTAAAGTAAGAAGTCAACCACATCAGTTTGGGAAATTTCTGTCCTTTCGTTTATTTCTGAGTGTTTCAACGCTCACTTTGAAATGCTTCAAAAGCAAATGAAAGTTATTACAATGTCAAAAGCTTCTGTCTTTGATAAATCTATGAGTTTGCCAGAAGCCATTATATTTTTTACGGGAAAGGCTACTTCCGACAAACAAGAGACCAAAGACGGAGTTAAGGTTCTTGTTATGCCACACAAAGCATCTCGCGTAACTCTCATTGTGAGAAGCATAATTTTAGAATTTTGCAACTTTCCATCATCTAGAGTTCAGCCAGCAGTAAGCCTAAGGACGGATAAACGCGATACGATGTACAATTTGTTTTTAACACTTGGTTGATAGCGGTGAAAGTACAATCCAACTACTGTTGGATCATAGAGGGTCAAGCCGACATCTCTTTTTGTCTTCCATAATGATCTGTCTATCATCATGTATGGAATTGCTGTTTTTGTTGTTTTTTCATCGTTTTTCGTGACACGTTTGATAATTCTCACAGGTCACAGTTAACGAAGATGCAGTAATTGTCTGAATCTTTGCTATCTTTGTGTTTCTTGCAACTCTTATTGAAAGTGTGATAGAATTTGAGGTTATAATTAGAAGATAAGAGACATTCCTTGTTATTACTAACGGTAAAGTTCATCCACAGTTTGTAAGTATATTAGGTTAATGTGGTCCCTTCATATCATTCAAGTGTACAAGCGTGAGTTCGTTTCTGATAGTTTTCTCCTTATTATGTTTATGTCAACACTCCATCGCTCAATGCGACATTTAACAAAAGGAACAGATCAGCATGGGAAGAAATCATCATCATCGAATGAGCACCTTTATTATTTGACTAAACAAATTTTGTCTTTTCCCCATTTGGCGACGAACCTGGTTATGTTTTCGTAATTGCTTCATTCTGTTTCGTGGTCCAGGAAACTATTAATTTAATACATTTAATCAGCATTCGCCGACCATATTGATGATTTCTTTTGATACTTTTGAAAAGATTAGTTTTCATATCGGAGCTCTGGTTAAACGAGAAGAGGTAGCGTTTTGTCCACTTATGGAAGCATATTGGGATTTGTCCTATGGTGTGAACTGTGAGTTCTATTTGTCTTGTTCATAACAACCACGATGAGTCTTGTCCAGTGCTACTTTTCTTTCATACTAGAACTGGTTGTTGTGGCAAATATACTTTGGGTACCCATGAATGACCAGGTGTCGTGAACAGACTAAATAGAGCCAGTTCATTTATGGACAAGTCCATTTGCATTCCTGTTGTTTGGTCCTGCAATTCTTTCGAGGCCACTATAACAGGGACTAGATGAGTATGTGAAAACGACGATAACAAAATAGAGTAATCTCTTCAGATGCTGATTTCCCTTTTGATGCATCAAATGGTACAAACAGTCCTAATCAGGTCTAGTTGGTATCACTAGCTACAGAGGAGGAGTAGGAGAAGGAAAAGGAAGTGAAAGTGAATGCAAAGAGAAAAGTAGCCAGTAGTGTTTTTATATTAATTTAAACAAAAATAAAGCGAGGAAGGGGTTTGACTGGAACTACTCGACATCATGCACGAAACAAGTCTACACCAAACATCAACTAATCGGAAATGGTATGCTTACATCGATTAGTAAATATGCATATGACAACCGAGTGGCATCGTCAGAAGCATGTCTCAGCTAGAGTCTTTGTAACTGCTTAACAACAGTTACAACAATACATTTGTCTCTCGTAGATTTAAACAGCACCAAGTAATTAACACTTAGCATTCCCAAAATAAAGTTCAAGTTATATAAATAATACTAGTATTATGATGATATCATTTTTGTGTAAACCAATTTTTAACTTCAAAGTACAAATAACACTTTCATGCATCGAGTTCTGACTTTGTTCATGGTGACTTGTGGAAATTATGTTCCTTGTTCTGAACATAGAACCCGATAGTCTCATCCTGAAAAATTGTGAGCAAATACTGGAGTGTTGGAGAGAGTTGTCGTTACGATATACTCTTGATTTCATGTGTCGTTCGTGGAGTCTAACTAAACCCACGCAGTCTAATCAGAAAGGATATGAGTATAAAAAAATTATCATTTTTTCCACCTAGAATTAATTTGCGATTTTCAACAATAAAGAAATACAGGTTTCCGAACACAACCGTGACAGAAGCAATGAGGAACACTAATTAGAAATCTGATCCCTGTCTCTGGAGAACATTCTAAGTCACGAAATGGCTACTCTTCATATTCTTTTTCTAGTCATTCAATAATTCCTTCAGTTTTGTCATATCTCTGTAACATTGATGAACCAATTCGACAACTAAGCCGCAAATACATCATTGTTCCTATTCAGCATAAATGTGTTTCTTTGTTATTGATATGAATATGAACTTATCATGGACTCTACAAGTCTAAGACATCATCAATAATTTGCGAACATTTTCTATTCTTGGAATTTGTTTACACTTATGTCGTTCGTAACACGCTCAACTTACCAATGTTCCGGTGCAGGAAGAAGATCAAATCATTTTTCTCCTTCATGTACACAAGGTCTGGACGCTAAGAGTCGCAAGATCTTTCTCTGAAATAAAAGTTCCTCACATAGGTCAAATCCTTTGTCTGTTTTGTTTTAAAAGTAACTGTATCAGGTAAGTCCTCTGTTTTTAGTATTAGCATTGAAAAAATACTTTTAGCTATGACTTTTTCTATCATTCTGCAACTGGTCGCTTCAGTTCCGGTGTATAAATTCTCCATGGGTAAGTTTTAGCGACCACAAATGGCAAAAGCTAAATGCACGTGATCATGATTGTCCTCAATCTCAACGCGCAGATGCTCTGTAAATCGGTTGTCAATGTCTTGTTGACCCACTAGTAATGTGTAAAGTCTGTTGCGTGAATCAGGGTAAACGTGTGATATGAAGGGAAACTTATTATTGGTGATATGATTTTGTGATGTGATTATGATCTTTAACGTAGCTTTAACAATATTTCAGTTATATCACTACGATGTTTGCAGTGTAACAGTTAATCTGACAGGAGAGAGAGAGAGAGAGAGAGAGAGAGAGAGAGAGAGAGAGAGAGAGAGAGAGAGCTAGTGGAAAATCTGTTTAGCAGACCAAAACAATTAGAGAGTGAAGCTATTTTCAATCGCATTGAACCTGAATGTGATATATATATATATATATATATATATATATATATATATATATATATATATATATATATATATATATATATATATATATATATATGTGTGTGTGTGTATGTGTAAAGACAGAGACAGAGAGACAGAGACAGACAGAGAGAGATTTAGCATACCTTTAACAGTTTTCCATCATACGTCTGGAATGCATTGTCCAGTACCTTTGTATAGACCCAAAATAAGTATTATAAAGGAATACTAGGAACCACCCATATACACATATATCCCACAGTGACTTGGACGTATTGTTGACTAGACAGTACAAATACATTCTTGTGAAATTAGATATATAATTACTGAATCATGTTATAGTCTTCGTTAGTGGATACTAATCTTCACATCAATAGAAATGAATTGAACCGACAAAGATTCTAGATTTGGACAAGGCAGTGAAGATTATTTCAGAGGACGTGCAAAGTGATAATTTCTTCTTATTCGCAACTAAAGGAGAATATAAAGTCCGTAGAACTTTAAAGGTACTTGTTAAAGAAGAGTATTCATTTCAGTGTTCACTATACTATTGTATACTTCTTTTTGTAGTCTGAATGCAGGTAGGGTATGTTGTTAATTTTGTTCAAATTATTAATTTATAAAGCTAATATAATTTAAAAAATTAATAAATGAAATATATAATACATGTTTAGGAAATAAGTGAATTGCGTTAGACAGATATATCATATTACTAGAAAACTGCTCTTCTGTGTTCACATTTTACACACACACAAACTATATGACGTAGTCAGTAACAACGATTGATATAGAAACCGAATGGAAACAGATTAGGAACCGAACGTAGTCCTCAAAATAAATAATTGTGTAAAATACTACAGATCGGTATCTCTTGATCAAGTACCACCTCTCAAAGGAAGCTTTGTCAGTTCATTGCAATTGGAATTGTATCACCGTATAGGACAAGACCCCCAAAAATCAAATATCCAAATGATTTGTAACTGAGATGATTAGTGGTTTCTATTACTAAATGGGGAACCAATCTTATAACTAATATCCAGCCGAGGGCAAACAATGGACAAAGAAAGAACACCTGCAAACTCTAATACTTTTATGAAAGACATGAAGCTTTTGCGACTACGTGTGTTTCGGACATTTATTGCGATGTATATCGTAATTATTCACTTTTAGCAGCGACTACATCGATGTATCGTCGTACTCCCAATTGAGTATGTATTGTGATATTTTGCCGGTAGAACATATATCAGTGGATTATGTCGTCACAGAATTCCGATATGCATTACAGAATTACTGCGCCACTAATATGTCAAGCAAAGTGACAAACTTGTATTTGGTATCAGAATAAAAGATAAGTGAAACTTTGTGAAATCGTACCTCGTCGAAACCGACCACCTCTGCTGTCTGGTCAAATATTTTCGACCCTACGTAGTCATTCTGATACATATAGAACCTCCATGTACGGCTCTATATAAGGGTAAATATGTTTGCTCTTGACACTGTATCGTTTAGTGAAGTATTATTGTAAACTTTTACATACTGATAATAAACACATGAAGACTGGTAATGAGCTTTTACGACTAAATGGCCTGATAGTAACAGAAAAGAGAAAACACCAACAAATAACTAATTTTCTAGAATAAAAACGAAAAGTTTAAAGCTAAATTACTGCATTGGAAATTAAATCCAAAGTAGCACAAAATGTTCTATATCAAGCCCTAAAGTAGGCAGTGACAGCATAGAATGATGTGGATTTGCCGTAGCTTTGAAATTGTTGATGTGCTAACAATCTTGATATATCACAATAATATAATCTAGAATATCTTTAAATAAATTAACAATAATCCCAATATTGTGATTTATTCCAAAAGGAAAAATGCTCACTTCATTATTCCAATGAATAATTTAAACAAATAAATCCTCTCAAATTATAACTGAACACAAATAAAAGACTAATTCGAGAAGAGATGTTAAGATTGGAATGAATAATTGTGATGCAAACAACCTCAATAAAACAACCTAAGAGACAATAATAGGACCAGGATGAGGGTCAGAAGTTCATTTTCGCAACATTCTATGTTGTAAACATAGTCAGGTCTTTTTCATAAATTATAGTAGAGAACATGATAAATATCAGATAGACTGGAATTTCCAAGAGAAAAACAAATGTCTTGAACAATTCTTCAGTCATTGCAACCATGTCTGCAGTGTGGCAGTTTACAGTGACGTCTAGCATTAGGATATCATGCCGCAGACATGTATCGTGATGTCCCACCTAGCCAAATTATCCTGACACCAGGCCGACCAGTCCTAACACTAACCTCTTACTGCTGAGCGCCTAGCGAGGCACTGTTGACACCATTTTATAAGTCTTCGCTATGAATCTGCCGGAGATTATTTTTTGTTTGAGAGTTTAACGACATTTTTCAGCACACGAGAGGCTATACATGGCGGCCAGTATTAATCGTGGAGGAATAAACCGGGAAATCCGCGGAAAGAACCACCGACACACGAGAAGCTACTGGCAAGCTTCCTCACATATCCACATTCGCCGAATCTCAGAGTCGATCCCACGCAGACAGAGGTGAGATGACAGTGATCCGTAACGGACAGCGCTTTAGACCACTTGGCCACTCGGGGCCCCCATCTGCCAGAGATCGAGCCCGCGACATCCAGCATCTGATTCGGAGACACTAACTTCTAGGCCACTGGAGCGGTCACGCGAATGGACAGACGTTACCTGCACAATATAGATTTTACAAAATGACCTTTACAATCTACAATCATGGACACCCCCAAACACTCACAATAGATATAAACTGCACTCTACGGTCCACAAGCTTATGTATTATTTACTTTTTATACAATCCCTTTAGCTTGAGGTTGTTGGTCCCAGTCAATGTTTAATAGAATTGTCGGCAGTTAGCAAAAAAATATGAACTACTTCCGGCTACGGCTAAATAAAAATGACAAACGCTAACTACCCCAATATTATGAAGCCACCAGAAGCCCAAAGTGACATCAGCCGTTCTAGCAGCAGTGCCAATTAATCGACGGTCCTATAATTGTTAGGTATTTGTCCTTACATCACCAATTTCCCCCTCAACAATAGCAGCAATATCGAATAAAATCAATCACAGCGACCACTTTTAAACGGAATATTTCCGCCTCATCTTTATACAATTGCATCATCAATTCTGATCAATATATTCCGTCGATTTATGTTGTCGTTGTTGTTGTGGGTTTTTGTCTTGTCTGTTCTTTTCTGTGGTGGTGTATTAGTTGTATATTGTTTTTCTCTGACTAGATAATATTCCATCCCTTTAAGAAACTTGGTAACGTTCACTGTGGTAAAGTAGCATGTATTACTGCGCAGGTCTTAGGTTTTATTCTTGATGAACGATATCTAAACTATTCAATGAAATTTAAACTAATAGTATATTTCACTTGTTTTATTAATATAACATAATAGAACGATTAATATGCTTGTTCATAAAAATATAATTTAAAGGTTACGGACTGTGTCTTAAAGAAATGTCTGGCCATCGTTTATGTCGCGTAGAATGCCTTCGTAATGTCGGTCATTCTGCTCTACATGACTTCTGAACCAAAATCATTCAGCACCCATTTAATATCCTATACGTGCAAGCTTCAAACAAAAACAGCAAATGAGACATACGTTATACATTGTCATTTTCAAGTAGAGTTTATCAGAAGATATCTCTAACGCATGCGATATTTATAATGATACTTTGTCTGTAAAGACTGTATGTTTATCTAGTGACGGCTTTGACAGACATTTGAAGAGGATTTTGTATTTGCGAAATAGTAGCGTTGACAGCAATATGAAGATTATGGTAAATCTATTTATTGGTATTTATGTTTCTACCGACTGTGCATAACAACGTAAGTATTCGAACATTAGATCGAGTAAGCTTTGAAATTTGTCAAATATTATTGAGAACAAATTGCCCATTTGAAATTTCGGATTTCAATCGGATATATAAATCGTCAATAGAATGAATTACAATAGAAATGTGCAGTATTTTGAAACAAACTTACACAAAAAATAATAAGGCTATTTAAATATCTTAAAATATATTAATTTTATGCCATGTTAGCTGGGTATTTTATATTTGTTCTTTAGTTTATATTTGTATATTGGTTATGATTTTTGCACAAAAGTTTTATTGTTAAGTCGCCATTTAAATGGTGAGTCAAAAGGTTGCTGTACAAATAATTACCTGGATTTATATGGTTTTATAGACAATAATAAGTATTTACTCTAAATATCCAGTATACCGGTCATTGCAGTTACGGTGTCAACACAAACCATATGTTAAAAGATCAACATCCATCGGTTGAGATAGTACGAATAAAATAAACATAAACCATACAGAGACCTAAATAGGTATGTTTTCCTCAAAAGTTGGTCATTTGTCATAATTGTTTTCCACATTCTTAAAAAACGATACACATAGGTGAATACATAATTGGTAAACTGGCAAAGGTCAGACGTCTTCGCCATTTTCCCATATTTAGAATCCATTGACTATCACAGCATTCCTGATTTCATAAATTTCCTCATATGATAGCATTGACTAACAATATCTGCATAATTATTCGATTCTGCATCAAGGATTTTCGTGTATTTTACCAATGGTTCTACTACACACATACCCACTCACACCCTCTACTACACCCACACACACACATATTCTCTCTCTCCCTCCCTCCCTCTCTCTCTCTCTCTCTCTCTCTCTCTCTCTCTCTCTCTCTCTCTCTCTCTCTCTCTCTCTCTCTCTCTCTCTGTATGCTCAATGCGTTTGTGTAGGCATGAATGTCGTACTTAAGTTAGAAGACATGTTGCCCAACTCCAAATGGATCATTATTATGGCGATATAATATTATTTTAACGTAAACGATCAGTGTAATAATGTATTATACATATATAAATCAATTATTGTGTTCTTGCTGATGATGCTTTTGTTTTGTTGCATTTTTAATTTAAATGCCTAAATGTTATATGTGTAGAAAGAATTAAAAGTAAAACCTTAAAAATGCCTTGACGTGCAATAAAAGCCTTTGATGATATTAGGTTCTCAAAATAAATGTTTTCACATTAAGGGAATAAACCATGTGACTGATGAAGCTCGAATTTATGAATTATTTCAATGAAGAAAGGTGAGATAGAACTGTTCGTGATAGTCATGCTGTTATAAATATTAGCATTTTAGCCATATAGTTTTTAAGTTTTTATAATAAATATCTACTATAAAGTGAATTGCACCTGTAATAGAGAACGGCTAAATACCTGGTTAAGAAGCCTAATTTTGAAAATTACCCGATGTAAGTCAATTTTGAATCAGCATGCGGTAGAAGGCAAATGATTGTCAAGGTTCAACGGACAACGGTGTTGGAGTAAACGAATCAAGTGATCAGAAACATAACTCATGACCATTAATGGAAAAAGCACTTAAAAATACTAAACAATGATCGATTTTAAAACTACCTCATAACCTGCACCAATCAATTGCTTATATACCAGAAAGTCAATATGCCTTATGAAATGCATCTGTAAAATCAAAGACTTATTGGTTTCAATTACATAACTCATTTACTCAACACACTAGAGGTAAAATTTAGATAACATGTTCTAGTTGACAGCTTAGCACACTCAATATCAATGTAAACAGACATTAGCTGTCGGTGCTTGGATATAGTACGACGTTATCTACTGAATATGGCGGACAGAAGAAAGACGGGGTATTTGGGGTACCTTTTATGTTTTCTCTGTCTGTATCTGTCTTTGTTAGCCAGTCACAATGGTTTAGCCACTGAAGTGAATTTTGAGCCGGGGAGCTTCGCCGACAACTTCTTATGGGGAGTGTCAACCGCTGCATTTCAAACTGAGGGTGCATGGAACGAAGAAGGTAATTTGATTTATTTTGAAATAAAATTAACATAATCTGAATTTAATTTACAATGTCGAGACACGTGAATGTAATTCATAATTAATGAATTTTCCTCAAGACAATATAGACTGTTTTAAATGACACTGTGGGAAATTACTGCAGACGGTTTTATTGTTCTATGTAGTTCAGAATATAGTTTTAAATGGCGAAGAATTACATCCACAATAATTATTATTGCTCAATCTCGTGTGGCTAAACGCCACTTGTCCCTCTAAGACTTCACGAAAAAGGCAACGATGTTGCCGATTAAATCTTATTGGGTATTAGCATTGTGGCTACCGATATAGGATCGTTTGCTTACGGTTTGGTGACTTTAGATTTCAAACTCTTATCAGTCTTTCGAAACACTATCAGAAAGCAATTTGCACGATAAACAAATTCGACAGTAAATGATGTAAAAAATTGTTGCAACTAGAAAGCAATTAAATTAAAAGAGCCAATTAATATTTGGAGAAAAAAGTGAACAGTTGCGCATCATTTCATTATGGAGACAATAATAGTAAAATTAGACCCATTGCAATTTGTCTTTCTCCCGTCATATCTTTCTCAGGTAATTTTTGTTCACGTGTAATGGATATAGATATAGGTTGTTTGCTATGCATTATTCATTGTTTCTGTCATTAGGTAAGCACATGGCATAAAGCACACGGAGTGTGGACTGGGGGCAGATTTCATATGGTATTCAAATGACATAAAAACTCCAGTCATATGCGGAAGGACGAAAATACTCACATTATTTCCCTACTGTTCTCGAATATTGCAAACATTGCAATACAAACATGGAAAATTAAAGGCTGGTATTTTGTGCTATGATAGTCTACCAAAGCATTAATGTATGGTCAATGACATTGACTTAGTGCATAAAGTCCCTTCTCAACGTTGAGTATTATTCACTCTGATCTTATGTGAGTTCCAATTTCTTTGCCAAACACAGACTTGTTCATGTACTTGAATATTTTCTCAAAGTCTTTGCTTGTCTTCTGTATAGTGGTACTTCTTCCACGTATGAATCTTTGTCAATATCGGCCTAAAATTTAGCCCATGTAGAACATTATATTCATACAGTGCATAAGTATTTTTTCTTGCCTTTCAGTGTACATGATATTTGGCTTTGTAGTCTTCTCATTTTCAAATACAAACCCTGTCCACAGATACGTCTGGAACTAACTTTTATGGAACAAGATAAAAGTATTTGAAATAATCATATAAATGTATAGGTATCTCAAAACACACCTCCATTATGTAACAGAATCCAGGATTTACGTGAATCAGCCAGGCAGCTTCTGAGATCCGAATTATGATTTTCGTTTCAAGTATTGTCCTTCTCCGTCATTTTTCCCGATACACCGACATCTTTGTAGTAATCATTGTTTGCGTCGGAATTGAATCTCTTTTTGAAATTGTTCTTTTATGTTCACATATTCTAATTATCACCGTCAAAAGAATTTAGTATTCTGAAAAATTGCAAATTGAAACCCCATTCATGACATACTGACATCATGCCACAGACATGAAACACTCTAGAAGTGAATATGTTGCATGACACTATAGTGTCCCTTTAAGACGTAGCAAGCACAAAGTTCTCCCAAGGTTTTTAATGCAAAATGCGACATCATATCGTTAGTACTGATATTCTTTACTTTGTTCAAAGTGGGGTCCCTTCATATACTAACGCTGGTGAAATCTCTTGTTGTTTTCAACGAACGTGTCATAGAAAACATAACATTCATAATCAAGTTAAGTATTGCAACCTCATCTGTCCCAAAAATATGGAGAACTGCAACAGTAACTCCTTTTCACAAATCTGGTTCTAAGAATAATGCTGATAACTACTTGCCCATCTCAATGCTACCAAATTGTCAAAATTGATTGTGAAACATGTCATATTTAACCAAACACTTGCTGATATACCATAATAAATCAGGCTTTAGACAGAAACATTCATGTGAAACTGCCTTAATCTCCCCTACCTAATAAATGGGTTCAAGCACTTAATCAAGGTAGAGTAATAGGATCTGTATTTGTAAATTTCAATAACGCTTTATACATGGTGGATCATGCAATCCTTTTGAAGAAACTGAAAATCTACCAATGGGATGAAAGCATAGTTTGATCGTTTACTTCAGATTTAAGTGAGAAAACACAAAATATTTATATAAATAATTTTCTATTCAGAACCCGGAACGATTAGATGTGGAGTAGCACAAGGCTCAATTTAAGATCCATTACTATTTATTTTATTTATTAATGACCTACCACTTGTACTAAGGAACCCAATATCATCTATATGTCTCTATGCAGATGACGCAATATCCAAAACACAAAGTATGAACTTAAAATTTCTTTACAGAATGCCTGAAACAAACTGGAAAACTGGTGCACATGCAATGACATGGTGGATAATACTGGTAAAACTACAATAAGAGTTATCTCAACATTGCAAAAAACAGGGACAAACTTGATAGTGATGAACTATTTCTGACATAGAAGGATGTCAATTTGCAAATGGTCTATCATGATAGACTACTTAGTAGTTTTCTAGACAATAACCTGTCATGGACTGAACATATCAAACATTGCAGTAAAAAAGTCAATTCAAATTTATGGCTTTTCAGTAGAATAAGACACCTTTCTCCTAAAAGCTTAGCAAAAAACTTAGCACATTTTCAGAAAAGAACATTTGGGCTAATACCAATCCAGAACGAAAGCAGTGAAAATTTAGCTGGTAAGTTAAAAATATTACCTATTAAAGATCGAATCTGTTTTAGAAAAGACAAATTAATGCACGGGATATTGAGTAATAGTGCTCCTGAATATTTACAACCGCTATTCCACTATAGGCTACCTGGAATTACTCCCCACTTTCGATCTATGTTTACCAAACAGTATAAAATTCCCAAACCAAATAAGGAATTATTTTTAAAAATGTTTCCAATACTCTGTAACTTTGCTCTGGAATAGTGTTCCAATTGAAATTATAAATATCCACTTTATTTCCCTCTTCCAAACCCAGTATATCCAGTAGCTTCAGAGATGCAGCAAAAATAAATAAATTCCTTTGCATGAGGGCCTCAAATAAATTCCTTTGCATGAGGGCCTCAAGGTCGACTAGTCCTTAGCTAATCGTGTTACCCATTTTAAATAAAGTCAAATAATAAAACATTGCTTACATTAACTGCCACGATGCTAGAGTGGTGTGGCCATGAACTTAAAATTGCCAATTGATCTAATTGTACGTTTAACACCATTTCATCATATTTGATTATGAAGCAGTGAACAAAAAATCTTTCCTGAATAAAATATATCGTGTATAGGTCTCGACCGCTTTTTTTACCTACACGATAGGAGTATCCCCCTCATAATGCGAGAGGTCGCGGGTTCAATTAATACCAAATACTTATAAAATTGGCACTTGGCGCTCAGCATTACGAAATTAGTGTTAGGACCGGTGGGCCAAGTGTCAGGTTAATATGACTTGGTGGGACATGATGGTACATGTCTGCGTCATGACGACCCAGTGCTAGACATTACTATAAACTGCCGCACCGCAGACATCGTAGTAATATGAGTGAAAAATTGTTCAAGCCTAGTTAAAAATACAAATCTCTCTCTCTCTCTCTCTCTCTCTCTCTCTCTCTCTCTCTCTCTCTCTCTTTCTCTCTTACACACACACAAACACACACATGTCATTCTAGAGGCCGTTCCGTACCAACTGATTGTTGTAGAGACGATATTCGTAATCAGACGGTTTCGGAATGAACTGCGTTATGAATTTGACATACTACTATTGTGCACTGGGCATCTGTACTTTCCAGTCAGATGAAATTGGCCTCTAATCTTAGATTCATCTATCTTTTGGGTATGGATGAGATGGTTATCATTAGAATTGAAAAGCGTTTCAATCTTTCATATGAATACAATAGTCTTTCTTTTCTTTTCCATTTAGCAAGACGCCATTGCTTCTATGTTGGATATGCAAGCGCTTATATAGTCAGCTTTCAAAATATACCGAATCCAGATAGTTCCTGCAAAAAAAAGAATATTTGTCTAGGCACTGTCCCTATTAATTGATCAGTTTTGACTAAGGGTATCAATAAACACTGAAAGTCTTTATTAAAAATGTGTTCACTTTGAGTTTTGAGAGCTTGTGTGACTTTGACTACTGATCTTACAGACGGCATAACTTTTAGAGTGTCCTACATATCATAAGATAACCTCTGATCGGCACGTGTTTCAGTCGTGCTGAAATGATTGAAGTACATCCTGGATATGAATATTTGTCCATTTAGTTTGTTTACCTGGGAAAACATTAACCATGACAAGTAAAGAAAGTTGTACTTTGTCCAATTCAGTCTTCCCTTCTCTAATATGGAATACTTGTGGGCACAAGAAAATGATTAATCTGTTGTTGAGTTTAACTTGCTCAAGTTTGCCTGATGTATGCGTTTATGTTAAATGATCGAGATACTTAATTCGCTTTTAAATTTTATAATGTTCCTTATTTGCATTAGATAATTATCAATCCATACATTATACATGCTGAAGTCATACTTTTTCTGTGGTTTTGTGACTTTATAAATGGAGTGTACCTGTTTCCACAGCGTGCAAAAGTCACTTATCATCATTTTCATCCTTTTTTATTGTGATCTTTTATCTTAAACCCACTTTTGTATGTAAATATATGAGTTTCCAACATATGATTCATATGTAATAATGTTCATATAAAGTGATTCAATCCTATAGAACAACTCCTTAGTTTCGTAATCAATAGTTTGACATAACTAAGGAGTGAGTTATTCAAAGATGTGATTCAATCCTATAGAACAACTCGTTAGTTTCGTAATCAATAGTTTGACATCATTAAGGATTGAGTCATTCAAAGATGTCGTTTCAAATATGATAGAACTAGTTTTTTTTCCTATTATAGCCCTGTGTCATGACTGATAGAATCTTTATACTTTCTTTGAGTCAAGTCAGTCAATGTTGGATTCGATACTTTTTAGCCTTACACTGAAATTTACTTGAATCCCTAATGTCAATGCTAGAGTATATGATCTGTTTCGTATGCGTCTCAACAGGCAAAAATATGCTTACGTCTTGATCGTTGCTGCCAGCATACATGTACATTTTAACTGTTTCAGACAAGACTTTCCTTTTTCCTGACCCCAGATTCTTTTAGTTCTCAAACTTTTTCCTTTCTCTTGCATCGGTTTATTTTGTTAAACTGAACTTCTCTTTTTTAGGACCATGGCATTCAACATTTTCGTATATGTCTCATTCTTAGTACTTGCTCAATGATCCCTGTTTATCTCGTTAAGTCTGAGCTTTTTGTTTTGCCTCTATCATCTTTTCCACTACCTTTCTTCTGTTTTTTTTTTAACTCAGCTTCTAGATAGAAAAGTTTGGATGAATCAACCAGGCTCTTAACTTTCTTGACTAGAACGTCTGAAATTGTTTCGAGCAGGCATCTTACGATAGTGAATGCTTCTCTGTGAAAATGCTACATCCTTCAGAGCATGGTCATCGTTAATGATAATTTAGGTATGATAGCCTATGGATTTTTAGAACTAATATAATATAGTTATATTCATTTGTGCTGGTTTCATTTAGTGTATTTGTGTTATGTTTTCAATTTGAAATATTTAGCATTTACAGTGGCAAACAATTTACGTTTTAAGCAATACAATTTGATGGAATTAAAAGATTGTTGGGATGATTCTTCATTCCTTGATTTACGAATGTTTGTGTATGTCATTCTGGTTATATTAGCTTTTCCCATCCCTCATGTTGAGGATCTGGCTTTGTGTCACTAAAATGTGATGATTTGTTGCCAGTATTTTCAATTGATTTTTCAGTTGTTGATTTATTTATCTGACATGCTTATATATATATATATATATATATATATATATATATATATATATATATATATATATATATATATATATATATATATATATATATATATATATATATATATATATATAAAGAATACAAATCATATGGCGAATAACAACCCTCTCAAGCGTACTGGATCCACCAAGGGATCACGTTTGTCAGGGATTAATTAAAATAGATGCAATAAACTGACGACGAACAGTACGAAACTAGTAACTAACTAGCCTAAGCGCTTTCGACTCTTAATGAGTCTTTTTCAAAGGCAAATACAAAACATAGTTACGACAAACAAATAAACACAAAAACGTTGCGTTTGTAAACCTCTACATTTCTATCTTCACATGTGACAAAACTATAAATACAACCAGCTTGTATAGACTAGTTGCGGAAACTGAAAACGTATAATTCCCTAAAAGTCTACAAGCCAAAGCGACATCTATTTTTACTTTGTGTACATATGTAACGCAGATTATATCCCGGATATTTGGTTCTATACCGGTTATTCTTATAGTAAAAATTGAAGGATAAGAAGATTTAGAAAATGTTAAATTCTACTAGTGCATAGTTTTCATTTTCTAGTCTTCTTGGTTTAGACCGCTTGGTTTCAATGTTCTAAGGCGGCGTATCCAGTATGATTCCTTTTCCTTCCTGGTTTCGGAACTCCAGCTGTGGTTGTTGGCAATAGCGATAAGTATTATATCACTGAAAGTGTGGCCAGGGGGAGGAGAAGTGTTCTGCGACCGGGCTTCTGTACAGCTTTTTTGTCATCCAATCAGATCTATGAAGGTTTATCCTTATGTGTAGCTTTTCAGTTTCTCCCACGTACTGAAGGCCACAGATCTTACATGTGATGAGATAAATCACATTCTCTGTTTTGCACGTTTTGTTTGGACCATGTATGTTTAGTTTTTCTTTAGTCACTGTGCTAGTGAATGTCTTGGTCTCTATCATATGTTGACAGGTTTTGCATCTTTTATCGCCACAGGGTCCAGATTGACTAGGTTGGTTTTGACTAGCGATTGTTGTTAGCTTGGCCCTGACTAGGATGTCCTTTAGGTTTTTTGGTCTCCGGTAAGCTACTACAGGTTTGTTCGGAAGTATTAGGTTTAGTATGTCTGACGATTGCACGGTTGGCCAGTGGTTTGCGATGATTTTACCTACTTTGGGATTGTCTGGGTGATAGGTCAGAATAAATGGTATCCTATCAACCTTTTCTTTCTGTCCATATCTGAGTAGGTCTTCACGGTTTGTTTGTTTGGCCTTTTGGATTGCCTCCGCAATCAGGTCTTTGTCGTAGCCTCGGTAAATTAAATGTTTAGCCAGCTCTTCAGACCTTTCTAGGAATCTTTCATCGTCGGAGCAAATTCTGCGTATCCTCAGTGCCTGGCTATATGGAATGTTCTTAATGCAGTGTTTTGGATGACAGCTGGTTGGGAGAAGATACTGGTGTTTGTCGGTTGGTTTCGAGTAGATGTCTGTGTGTAATTTGTTTTCCACCAGTCTGGTTGTTGTGTCCAGGAAAACATGGTTTGAGTTGGAAATTTCTGCCGTGAATTTTATTGAAGGATGGAAGTTGTTTGCCTTTGAAATGAAGTCATCCAGACTTTCTCTTCCATACTGCCACTTCATTTCTATATCATCTATAAAGCGTACCCACTGGTATGGTGTACGCTCAACCGATGCTAAGAGCTTCCCCTCAAGTTTTCCCATGAGAATGTTAGCATACGAAGGGGCCATTTTAGTACCCATTGCAGTTCCATTGATTTGTAGGTAGTTTTCTTCATTAAATTCAAAGTTGTTGAGTTTTAGGACAAGCTCCAGGAGTTGGATTAAGAAGTGTGTGGGTGGATTGTTTACAGTTCTTGTTTCCCATGCTTCGCTGCATGCCTGTAACCCTTCGTTGTGCGGTATGTTGGTGTACAAAGATGTGACGTCTAAGGAAGCAAGTAATGTATCTGGCAGTAATGGTTCACTAGCTTTGCTTTTTATGAGATAATCTGTCGTGTCTTGAAGATATGATGGTAATTTGTGGACATGTGGTCTCATAAAATGATCTAAATATTCTGATATCCTTTCTGTGTGGTGCCCGTTACCTGAGATTATAGGTCTGCCAGGGTTTCCTTGTTTGTGGATTTTGGGTAGAAGATAAAATCTACCTGCTCTTGGGTTTTCTGGGCTTAAGTAGTTTTTGGTTTGCTGGTCTATGTGTCCGCTTTAGTACGCCTCGTCAATAACATTAGTGATGATTTTTGCATATTCCAGCGTTGGATCATGGTCCAGTTTTTGGTAGAACCTAGCGTCACTTAGTTGTCTACTTGCTTCACTAATGTAGTCTTCCCTATTCATAACGACAACAGCGGAACCCTTATCTGCAGGCTTAATTATTATGTCTGTTCTGCTTTTCAGTGAGTGCAGGGCATCTGTTTCTTCTTTTGTCAAATTAGAATATTTGTTAGTATGGTTGATATGTCTGGAAATATCGTTTTCAACCGAGTTGATAAAGGCTTCCAGATTCGGAATTGAACTTTTTGGTGGGGTCCAGTTACTTTTCTTTCTAAATGTGGGTTGGTCGCAGCTTATATTTTCCTTTGATTTGTTTGGTGGTTGCAAGGCAAAATGGGCTTTGAGTCTTAGTCGGCGGATGAATTCTTCGGTGTCATTCTTAAGCTTCCCTCTGTCGTATGTTTTAGGACGGGGACAGAAACTCAAACCTTTCGATAAAAGTTCCATTTCTGCATCAGTAAGTTCTAAATTGGAGATGTTGACTACTGTGTTAGTAACAGTTGCATTAGTGTTTGTTACAGAGTGCTTGCGATTCTTCCTTTTGCGGCGATTTTTCTTCTTACGGTTGTTTTTGGAAGAAATTTCGTCAATTGAAGTTTCTTCACAACAGTCCATTGGTTGTAGATCATGACTTCTAAATTTTCTCTCTCTGACTTTGTATAGTTTCGAAGAGAGTCTTTTTTCATCTTTATTTAATTTGGAGTAAAACGTTTTCAATTGTTCTTCTGTTGAGACGGAATTGAGCTGATGTTTTAGTTCTTCAATGGTTGCTGATTTGGCTAGATATTGATGATTTACGTTTTTACTAAGTAGGGCTGTGAGTTTCATGGAAGCGTCGTGAGTTATTTTATTCCATCTTTTGTTGAATCTGTTTGAACTCTTGCCAATAATTTGCGGTTTCACATGAATTTGAAGACCTTTGGTGACTGTATTTGTTTCGAGGAAATGATGCAAGAAAGTGCAATGATGCTTTAGGCGAATTAAAGCATCAGTTTCATTGCGTAAAGTTTTGAATGTTTTCTGTATTTGTTGAGACATCGTCTCCATTCTAAGAGATACGGCAACAATTTAAGTATAAGAAGGAAACAATGGAACGGATACAGTAGCACTACATAAATACAAGACAGAAAAGGGTGTTAGATCACACCAAAGGTAGATCGAGCCATACGAGGTAGGTAATATAAAGAATACAAATCATATGGCGAATAACAACCCTCTCAAGCGTACTGGATCCACCAAGGGATCACGTTTGTCAGGGATTAATTAAAATAGATGCAATAAACTGACGACGAACAGTACGAAACTAGTAACTAACTAGCCTAAGCGCTTTCGACTCTTAATGAGTCTTTTTCAAAGGCAAATACAAAACATAGTTACGACAAACAAATAAACACAAAAACGTTGCGTTTGTAAACCTCTACATTTCTATCTTCACATGTGCTAAAACTATAAATACAACCAGCTTGTATAGACTAGTTGCGGAAACTGAAAACGTTGTATAATTCCCTAAAAGTCTACAAGCCAAAGCGACATCTATTTTTACTTTGTGTACATATGTAACGCAGATTATATCCCGGATATTTGGTTCTATACCGGTTATTCTTATAGTAAAAATTGAAGGATAAGAAGATTTAGAAAATGTTAAATTCTACTAGTGCATAGTTTTCATTTTCTAGTCTTCTTGGTTTAGACCGCTTGGTTTCAATGTTCTAAGGCGGCGTATCCAGTATGATTCCTTTTCCTTCCTGGTTTCGGAACTCCAGCTGTGGTTGTTGGCAATAGCGATAAGTATTATATCACTGAAAGTGTGGCCAGGGGAGGAGAAGTGTTCTGCGACCGGGCTTCTGTACAGCTTTTTTGTCATCCAATCAGATCTATGAAGGTTTATCCTTATGTGTAGCTTTTCAGTTTCTCCCACGTACTGAAGGCCACAGATCTTACATGTGATGAGATAAACCACATTCTCTGTTTTGCACGTTTTGTTTGGACCATGTATGTTTAGTTTTTCTTTAGTCACTGTGCTAGTGAATGTCTTGGTCTCTATCATATGTTGACAGGTTTTGCATCTTTTATCGCCACAGGGTCCAGATTGACTAGGTTGGTTTTGACTAGCGATTGTTGTTAGCTTGGCCCTGACTAGGATGTCCTTTAGGTTTTTTGGTCTCCGGCAAGCTACTACAGGTTTGTTCGGAAGTATTAGGTTTAGTATGTCTGACGATTGCACGGTTGGCCAGTGGTTTGCGATGATTTTACCTACTTTGGGATTGTCTGGGTGATAGGTCAGAATAAATGGTATCCTATCAACCTTTTCTTTCTGTCCATATCTGAGTAGGTCATCACGGCAGAAATTTCCAACTCAAACCATGTTTTCCTGGACACAACAACCAGACTGGTGGAAACTAAATTAAACACAGACATCTACTCGAAACCAACCGACAAACACCAGTATCTTCTCCCAACCAGCTGTCATCCAAAACACTGCATTAAGAACATTCCATATAGCCAGGCACTGAGGATACGCAGAATTTGCTCCGACGATGAATGATTCCTAGAAAGGTCTGAAGAACTGGCTAAACATTTAATTTACCGAGGCTACGACAAAGACCTGATTGTGGAGGCAATCCAAAGAGCCAAACAAACAAACCGTGATGACCTACTCAGATATGGACAGAAAGAAAAGGTTGATAGGATACCATTTATTCTGACCTATCACCCAGACAATCCCAAAATAGGTAAAATCATCGCAAACCACTGGCCAACCGTGCAATCGTCAGACATACTAAACCTAATACTTCCGAACAAACCTGTAGTAGCTTACCGGAGACCAAAAAACCTAAAGGACATCCTAGTCAGGGCCAAGCTAACAACAATCGCTAGTCAAAACCAACCTAGTCAATCTGGACCCTGTGGCGATAAAAGATGCAAAACCTGTCAACATATGATAGAGACCAAGACATTCACTAGCACAGTGACTAAAGAAAAACTAAACATACATGGTCCAAACAAAACGTGCAAAACAGAGAATGTGGTTTATCTCATCACATGTAAGATCTGTGGCCTTCAGTACGTGGGAGAAACTGAAAAGCTACACATAAGGATAAACCTTCATAGATCTGATTGGATGACAAAAAAGCTGTACAGAAGCCCGGTCGCAGAACACTTCTCCTCCCCTGGCCACACTTTCAGTGATATAATACTTATCGCTATTGCCAACAACCACAGCTGGAGTTCCGAAACCAGGAAGGAAAAGGAATCATACTGGATACGCCGCCTTAGAACATTGAAACCAAGCGGTCTAAACCAAGAAGACTAGAAAATGAAAACTATGCACTAGTAGAATTTAACATTTTCTAAATCTTCTTATCCTTCAATTTTTACTATAAGAATAACCGGTATAGAACCAAATATCCGGGATATAATCTGCGTTACATATGTACACAAAGTAAAAATAGATGTCGCTTTGGCTTGTAGACTTTTAGGGAATTATACAACGTTTTCAGTTTCCGCAACTAGTCTATACAAGCTGGTTGTATTTATAGTTTTAGCACATGTGAAGATAGAAATGTAGAGGTTTACAAACGCAACGTTTTTGTGTTTATTTGTTTGTCGTAACTATGTTTTGTATTTGCCTTTGAAAAAGACTCATTAAGAGTCGAAAGCGCTTAGGCTAGTTAGTTACTAGTTTCGTACTGTTCGTCGTCAGTTTATTGCATCTATTTTAATTAATCCCTGACAAACGTGATCCCTTGGTGGATCCAGTACGCTTGAGAGGGTTGTTATTCGCCATATGATTTGTATTCTTTATATTACCTACCTCGTATGGCTCGATCTACCTTTGGTGTGATCTAACACCCTTTTCTGTCTTGTATTTATGTAGTGCTACTGTATCCGTTCCATTGTTGCCTTCTTATACTTAAATTGTCGCCGTATCTCTTAGAATGGAGACGATGTCTCAACAAATACAGAAAACATTCAAAACTTTACGCAATGAAACTGATGCTTTAATTCGCCTAAAGCATCATTGCACTTTCTTGCATCATTTCCTCGAAACAAATACAGTCACCAAAGGTCTTCAAATTCATGTGAAACCGCAAATTATTGGCAAGAGTTCAAACAGATTCAACAAAAGATGGAATAAAATAACTCACGACGCTTCCATGAAACTCACAGCCCTACTTAGTAAAAACGTAAATCATCAATATCTAGCCAAATCAGCAACCATTGAAGAACTAAAACATCAGCTCAATTCCGTCTCAACAGAAGAACAATTGAAAACGTTTTACTCCAAATTAAATAAAGATGAAAAAAGACTCTCTTCGAAACTATACAAAGTCAGAGAGAGAAAATTTAGAAGTCATGATCTACAACCAATGGACTGTTGTGAAGAAACTTCAATTTTCGAAATTTCTTCCAAAAACATCCGTAAGAAGAAAAATCGCCGCAAAAGGAAGAATCGCAAGCACTCTGTAACAAACACTAATGCAACTGTTACTAACACAGTAGTCAACATCTCCAATTTAGAACTTACTGATGCAGAAATAGAACTTTTATCGAAAGGTTTGAGTTTCTGTCCCCGTCCTAAAACATACGACAGAGGGAAGCTTAAGAATGACACCGAAGAATTCATCCGCCGACTAAGACTGAAAGCCCATTTTGCCTTGCAAACACCAAACAAATCAAAGGAAAATATAAGCTGCGACCAACCCACATTTAGAAAGAAAAGTAACTGGACCCCACCAAAAAGTTCAATTCCGAATCTGGAAGCCTTTATCAACTCGGTTGAAAACGATATTTCCAGACATATCAACCATACTAACAAATATTCTAATTTGACAAAAGAAGAAACAGATGCCCTGCACTCACTGAAAAGCAGAACAGACATAATAATTAAGCCTGCAGATAAGGGTTCCGCTGTTGTCGTTATGAATAGGGAAGACTACATTAGTGAAGCAAGTAGACAACTAAGTGACGCTAGGTTCTACCAAAAACTGGACCATGATCCAACGCTGGAATATGCAAAAATCATCACTAATGTTATTGACGAGGCGTACCAAAGCGGACACATAGACCAGCAAACCAAAAACTACTTAAGCCCAGAAAACCCAAGAGCAGGTAGATTTTATCTTCTACCCAAAATCCACAAACAAGGAAACCCTGGCAGACCTATAATCTCAGGTAACGGGCACCCCACAGAAAGGATATCAGAATATTTAGATCATTTTATGAGACCACGTGTCCACAAATTACCATCATATCTTCAAGACACGACAGATTATCTCATAAAAAGCAAAGCTAGTGAACCATTACTGCCAGATACATTACTTGCTTCCTTAGACGTCACATCTTTGTACACCAACATACCGCACAACGAAGGGTTACAGGCATGCAGCGAAGCATGGGAAACAAGAACTGTAAACAATCCACCCACACACTTCTTAATCCAACTCCTGGAGCTTGTCCTAAAACTCAACAACTTTGAATTTAATGAAGAAAACTACCTACAAATCAATGGAACTGCAATGGGTACTAAAATGGCCCCTTCGTATGCTAACATTTTCATGGGAAAACTTGAGGGAAAGCTCTTAGCATCGGTTGAGCGTACACCATACCAGTGGGTACGCTTTATCGATGATATAGAAATGAAGTGGCAGTATGGAAGAGAAAGTCTGGATGACTTCATTTCAAAGGCAAACAACTTCCATCCTTCAATAAAATTCACGGCAGAAATTTCCAACTCAAACCATGTTTTCCTGGACACAACAACCAGACTGGTGGAAAACAAATTACACACAGACATCTACTCGAAACCAACCGACAAACACCAGTATCTTCTCCCAACCAGCTGTCATCCAAAATACTGCATTAAGAACATTCCATATAGCCAGGCACTGAGGATACGCAGAATTTGCTCCGACGATGAAAGATTCCTAGAAAGGTCTGAAGAGCTGGCTAAACATTTAATTTACCGAGGCTACGACAAAGACCTGATTGCGGAGGCAATCCAAAGGGCCAAACAAACAAACCGTGATGACCTACTCAGATATGGACAGAAAGAAAAGGTTGATAGGATACCATTTATTCTGACCTATCACCCAGACAATCCCAAAGTAGGTAAAATCATCGCAAACCACTGGCCAACCGTGCAATCGTCAGACATACTAAACCTAATACTTCCGAACAAACCTGTAGTAGCTTACCGGAGACCAAAAAACCTAAAGGACATCCTAGTCAGGGCCAAGCTAACAACAATCGCTAGTCAAAACCAACCTAGTCAATCTGGACCCTGTGGCGATAAAAGATGCAAAACCTGTCAACATATGATAGAGACCAAGACATTCACTAGCACAGTGACTAAAGAAAAACTAAACATACATTGTCCAAACAAAACGTGCAAAACAGAGAATGTGATTTATCTCATCACATGTAAGATCTGTGGCCTTTAGTACGTGGGAGAAACTGAAAAGCTACACATAAGGATAAACCTTCATAGATCTGATTGGATGACAAAAAAGCTGTACAGAAGCCCGGTCGCAGAACACTTCTCCTCCCCTGGCCACACTTTCAGTGATATAATACTTATCGCTATTGCCAACAACCACAGCTGGAGTTCCGAAACCAGGAAGGAAAAGGAATCATACTGGATACGCCGCCTTAGAACATTGAAACCAAGCGGTCTAAACCAAGAAGACTAGAAAATGAAAACTATGCACTAGTAGAATTTAACATTTTCTAAATCTTCTTATCCTTCAATTTTTACTATAAGAATAACCGGTATAGAACCAAATATCCGGGATATAATCTGCGTTACATATGTACACAAAGTAAAAATAGATGTCGCTTTGGCTTGTAGACTTTTAGGGAATTATACAACGTTTTCAGTTTCCGCAACTAGTCTATACAAGCTGGTTGTATTTATAGTTTTAGCACATGTGAAGATAGAAATGTAGAGGTTTACAAACGCAACGTTTTTGTGTTTATTTGTTTGTCGTAACTATGTTTTGTATTTGCCTTTGAAAAAGACTCATTAAGAGTCGAAAGCACTTAGGCTAGTTAGTTACTAGTTTCGTACTGTTCGTCGTCAGTTTATTGCATCTATATATATATATATATATATATATATATATATATATATATATATATATATATATATATAAATAAATAAAGAATACAAATCATATGTCGAATAACAACCCTTTCAAGCGTAATGGATCCACCAAGGGATCACGTGTGTCAGGGATTAATTAATATATATATATATTAATATATATATTCAAAAGTATAAAGGGGAGTATTGTTGTAAATGAAAAAGCCTGTTTTTGACGGCCGTAATTGTTTATTTATTGTTGTTATTTTTTCCACAGGGAAAGGCGCCAGCATATGGGATTCATTTGTCTACAACCAAAGGGTGGAGTATAGAGGGCAGAATGCTGACGTCAGTAGTGATACATACCACCACTATAGAGACGATATCAAACTTCTTAAGCAACTTGGGGTTAGTATGGATTGTGTAAAGATGAGTTCAACCACACCAACTTACAAATATGAATCTTGAAAGATTTTATTGAAAGCAATTCTGAGGACGTTATGAAGCATTTTATATGAACTCGACGGCAAATAAAGAGAAGAAAACGATAATAATCAAGGAAAAAAGACAAAGAACTGTACTAAAATGCTCATTGTGGTTTTAAAATTAAATATTATTTAATTGTCTCCATGACAAATTATGACAAATACTGATAGTCTAACTGCATTTTGTACTTTTCGTAAATCAGTTTATGTAACTAAATGTTTGTGAAACTGATTGTTGTTCATTTTTATGTTTCACTCATTTTCCTTTCATCACTTTCACAGGTCGGAGCTTATCGTTTCTCAGTTTCATGGCCACGGGTCCTACCAAACGGTTTATTATCTTCCAAGAACATACCAGGTCTTCAGTTCTACAAGAACCTTGTGACCGAGCTAACAGCCGTTAACATCAAGCCTGTGGTGGCGTTACATCACTGGGATCTACCGCAAGCATTGCAGGACTACGGCGGCTGGGAAAACGAAACAACTGTGTTCCTATTCACAGAATATGCCAGACTGATGTTCAGAGAACTTGGCGAACAGGTTGGCAAATGTATCACTTATATTTATTATTACTTTGCCAAGAACAAAATAGTCAAAACATTGTGTCAAAAACTTGAATTATGCCACTCATAAGCTCCAAATTCATTTACTTTCATGTTTGTCTAATTTCTTGATTAAGTTAAAATGACAGTTTTGCATGTATCTAAGTCCTGAAAAAAACCTACTTTCTTCATTGACGCGTCTTTAAATTTCATGTTCCCAAAAATAAAATTCACAAAAGCCAATAAAACACGAACAAATAATTTCAGAATTTTTAAAATGATGATAATGACCTTAAAATTTTAAACATTAAACTTCCAAATATATTTAAAACGTTTTCATGTTTGGATTCACAAAGTTAGCTGTTTCTTATATTTTTCATTTTTACCGCCATACAGTAATTTTTGTGGATTTTATTGAGTTGCTTAAGAGATGATGAACAATTTATTTTTTAACTTTAAGTGTGCTGTAGTTTTATTAACTATAGAATGACAGTAGTCTTTTATAATAAAGTCATTGTAGGATTGTGTCAACAAAATGGTATATGCCTTTGTGTCATTGTATACGTTAAGCTGTGATTTTGTCTCTATGTATACTCAGATTGGATGGTTTTCTTCTTTACATTTATGTGATGGTAATAAACGTCCATCTTCATGATCAAACATTTGCATAGCATGCAAGATGGCGGTTTTTATATCAACATGACTAAACATTTACAGTGTGTTGACGCGACTATATGATTTGTCATATAGTAAATCAGCAAACATATATCAATTCTTCTTCATGTTTACATAATCACAGCCTTACATTCAATTCGTTCTGTCAACCTGAAAGAAGTCATTTTACTTAAGTTTCTGTCGAAATATGTAGTAAATGCTAAATTCAAATACGTACATACATTTCCCTTGCTATTTTCCAACGTTAGGTGAAGATGTGGATAACCATCGACCAGCCACAAGATGTCGCGCTATTCGGATATGGGTATGGCAGTATGGCCCCGGGAGTACGAGAACCGGGGACAAAAGAGTACAAGGTTGCACACAATCTCCTCAGTGCGCATATCAAAACCTACCGGATGTATCAGTCAGAATTTAATACCTTGCATAAAGGTAATCCACTTAACAACCATAAGTGCCTTAGACCAAAACCGTTCAATACTGCAGTCATATGGTTAAAGTGGGCACCAATATTAAAATTTTCAAAATTTGCCTGGTGAGATGAACAGATGTATTTGAAAATTTGATTAAAATATTATTATCAGGCCTCGGCCCGTACATATGGCAAACTAGGTAGTTGCCTAATGCGCCAAATTTCCTGTCTGCGAGGATGATGATGATGATGATGATGATGATGATGATGATGATGATGATGATGATGATGATGATTACTTAAGTCAATAGTTGAATTTATAACGTTTGCGACTTTTATATTACAAGGGGAGTAAAGAATTTTAAATCAGCAATGGGGCATCGACATAATAAGTTTTGAGAGAAGGCGAAAGTATTACTGTATAAATACATGTACTTTGGAAGTCTGCAACAAATGGAAACATATCTGGCATTTTCTAAAGACAAGTGGCAAATGCGAACTGTATTTAGAATTATACGGCCATTTTATCCGCATAATTATTGCTATATTGGTCAGCTCACGTTAGCTAATTTCAAAAACAGCATTTGCCGTGGGCTATAATGTAAAATGTAAAAGGTAAAATTTCTCTTCCATAAATAACGCATGCTACTTTAATTGGTTCTGCAGAAATTTTGAAATAAATGAAGAAACGTTTGGGGGGGATAGATTCCATGCCTGAAACAATATATTTATCCTACCCTTTATTTTTGGGGAAAGCCTTTGGCAATTAGAATCCAGTTTAATCAATATACATGTCATAGATTTGATACCTACATTACCTGTTTAAAAATTAATATCTTAGAAGCAAGGAACACATAAAGGATATGTCGTTTAATATCAGGCAGAGATTAACTTGTTGTAATAAAGAGAAAAACATTTGCTGGAACAAACAAAGTTAATCACGAAAATATTTAAAAGTGTCTAAAAGTATTTTAAAAAAAACTTAAGATTATTTTTAAAAAATTATTTATACTTTTTTTGGTCATAATTACTTAAAAGCGATGAAGTTAAGATTGGTGTCATGAATTACATCGTGAATATTGTTTTCAGTTGACGCTTCGTACTTTTACGACGGACTAATTTTAGGTATTATTGGCATGGCGATGAGTGTCGATTGGATGGAACCGAAGACCGAATCGCAAAACGACAAGGACGCTGCAGATCGCGCTCTTAGGTTCCATCTGGGTTGGTTCTTGCAACCGTTGTTAGGAGGTGATTACCCTGAGGTGATGAAGACTCTCATTTCAAGAAAGAGCAATCTACAAAGCTTCAAAGGATCAAGACTTCCGACCTTCTCTGAGTCGGAGAACAAAACTAGCAATGGTATGACAATAAGTATAAAATTAGACTGGGTGAATGCGTTGTGAGTTGTATTTTGATTTGGTTTTGTTTGGTTGTCATTCTTTGTTTATGTATTGTCTAGCTTTCTGTGTTTAAAATGGGATTGTTGGCTGAGGGTCTTTATTTTACGGGCTTTTTTAATTTGGTTGATTTATTGTTGGTTTGTTTCTTTTAGTTATTATTTTATATCTCTTTGTTATCTTTCCTATTTGGTATGATTTCTATACTGTGTGATGACAAGCTTAGATGCAAGCCTTCCTAAACTATTTTGGCACTGTGATGACTGCATATCAAATGTCATTTAAAAATGGAATATTCTTATTTTGGGCAATTGTTGTAAAACATTACTTTTAACTCAGAAAATTGTTTGAGCACAACATTTGGGCATTTTAGACTACTATCAGTAGGTATGCTTATTATTATGGTCACTTGCAATATCCGGTTGTCGTTTTTCAGGAACATTAGACTTTATAGGAATCACATTCAGAAAGACATTGAAGGTGGCCTACAAAGACAGGGGAATGGAATCGGATTATGAAGCCGACCAGGATGTTGAAATATCCCCTGATCAAAGGTATAATAATAATAATAATAATAATAATAATAATAATAATAATAATAATAATAATAATAATAATAATAATAATAATAATAATAATAATAATAATAATAATAATAATAATATTAATAATATTAATAATATTAATAATAATACAACTTTTTTGTCTTTTGGGGGTATTTTTTGTTTGTTCAAATTTCATTCTCACAGAAGATATAGCAATAGCAGTGCCAGCAACGATAATGGAGGTAACAACACTTGGTTCATTGGTAATTCAACTATCTCACCGTCGTCTTCCTTATTATCATCACCATGGTCGTTGTCCTTATTACCAGTAGTTTCGTCAACAGCAAACTAATCATTACTTTAGTACTATAATAAACAATGCATTTTACTTTATCAAGCACAGTATCACAGTCCTCCGAGGGTTTAAGAAAGTTGATGCAATGGATAAAAAAGGAGTACAGTAATCCGGAGCTGTACGTGACTGCAGGCGGGTTCTCGGACTGTGGAAATATATATGATCAGGATAGAATACAGTATCTCAAGGAACATATCAATGAGGTTCTGAAAGGTAATTTTGTTGTCTTGCAAAATTATTTTAATTTTCTCTATATCTGTCTGTCTGTCTGTCTGTCTGTCTCTGTCTCTGTCTCTGTCTCTCTCTTTATATATATATATATATATATATATATATATATATATATATATATATATATATATATATATATATATATATATATATATATATATATATATATATACACGAAATACAATATAGTTCTTTTTATTATGGACACATTTTTGTTATGTGTAAGATCTCCATCTGACACAACACCACGTCTTCAAGTTTGTAGTTGTTTCACTGACATGAATCACATCACAAGTTTTTTAATCAAATTACAGAGGTTTTAGTCAGCATTATAAACTGTTATCTTGTACACATGAGAGTGGGGGTGTTACTTTTTCGCATAATTGCAAACAAGAACAGATTCACACAGTAACAATTACTTTACGATTTCTACTCATCGTTATACGTACACAATATAACATTCTTATTCAAAATATACATTTCAGCAATAAAATATGACAACTGTAGAGTTGGCGGTTATTTTGCCTTGTCGTTCCTGGACGGGTTTGACTGGTTGCATGGTTACCAACTGAAGTCAGGACTCTACCATGTAGATTTTGAGGACTCGGCCAAGCGTAGAACAGAGAAGGCATCCGCGCGATACTTCCGGGAACTGATAAGACATAACGGTTTTAACTGGACCTATCCGGCCCATTTTGTAGATAAAGGTATGACACTTTCTGTTTAAACATTCTTATTTAAAATGAAAACGAAAACATATTATTAATTCTAAAAGGTTTTGTCCGAGTTAGATAAGTCAACAGATTAATATGATAATATGCTCGAAAAATGTTCAGAAAGTAGAATCTGGTGCATCCTGGCAATGCAATTACTTAACAGAAACTATATTGCAAGGAAAGCATTTAGGTCTTGTAATTATTACGGCACGGTACAAGGTTTAAGAACACGCCATTTTTGCTATCCAACCTCGTAAGTTCATAATTTGTCCTATGTAGTATTTACTCTAATATTTCGACAGTAATCAGAGAAAAAGATGACTTCCTGGTAGACAGATTTCCGGCTGACTTCCGTTGGGGCGTGGCTACCGCTGCCTACCAGATAGAGGGAGGATGGAATGAGGACGGTATGTAAAATGATTTGCTTCCGCTACATATGTATCTTGTAGATCCAAAAAAATAATACCACTTACAGTAGAAATAAATCTTTTGGACTCGGGTGGAGAATATGCCACGAAAAACATTTAGATGAAAGAGATAGACTTATCTAGTGTTTGTTCGACATAAATTTTATACATTCATTTGCATATGAGAAGTAAAAAGTAATATTGTAGTAAATCAAGATCGGTAAATGTAGCCTATTACATTATGCAGGAGTTTGCATGTCATTGGAATACAGATAATTACTCAGTCATGATTACAGATTCTCTGCCATGCCTTATATATTCGTCTTTATATATAATATGATCCAGCACCAGAATATATCTTGTTTTATAAAACAATATGATGATGGTTTAGTAAGATTCTTTGATGAATTTTAAATTTACAACTGTTTAAGAGATGCTTTCGTCCGATGGTGGTTTAAACCGGTTTTAAGGATTTAATATATGGTTTTATTAAGGAGGAGAACGATGATATTTGATGTTTGAACATATATCAACCTGTAGACTGCTTCAGAACTGAATTTAAATCTATCTCTTTACACGCATAAGCTAAGATTCCACACAATCACAAAAATAAAGCTTACTTAGGTAATGTGTTTTATTTCATTTGTTGTTGTTGTTGTTGTTGTGCTTAACGCCATTTTTCAGCACTCGATATGCTATTCATGGCGGCCAGTATTAACGGTGGAGGAAGAAACCGGGAAATCACCGGAAAGAACCACCGACCCACGAGAAGCTACTGGCAAGCTTTCTCACATATCCACATTCGCCGAATCCTAGACTCGAACACACGCAGACAGAGGTGAGATGGCAGTGATCCGTAACGGACAGCTCTTTAGACCACTCGGCCACTCGAGGCCCCTTATTTCATTTGTGAGTTAAGCTAAAAGTATCACGATGAAAGCTATTCGTATTTAGACCCTTTTTGACTAAATAATAGCTTAGCACGTCATACCTTGAAGATATAACGGATGTAAATGGATGACTTACGTCCATAATTTTCAGGAAAAGGACCGAGTATATGGGATACCTTCGCCCACAACGGTCGTCTGGCTAATGGCGACACGGGCGACGTTGCGTGTGACAGCTACCATAAATTCAGAGAAGACGTTCAAAATGTTAAAGCACTGGGGGTAAATATTGTATGCTATATTAAAAATAAACAACAATCATATACTTCCTAAAATGCAAGTTAACATTGATTTTTTCCCAAACATTAATTATATTTTTGTATGCCATTTACCAACTCGAATATGTACTTCTCCTAATCTTATCTGCTCAAAAAAACAAGAACCTGGAGCTGCTCTCTCTCTCTCTCTCTCTCTCTCTCTCTCTCTCTCTCTCTCTCTATATATATATATATATATATATATATATATATATATATATATATATATATATATATATATATATATATATATATATATTGCAATGTCATAAGACCTCAGGAATTACGTAAAAGTACTTCGTAAAACCTTGAAAAGTAGTACTTATAGTTTAAATATACAAGTAAATATCTCTTGTCTGAAGACTATTTCAGTTTTATTGCATTTCTCGAAAATATAACATTATAATAAAGAATAGTTAATGGTAAGGAAACGGATTCATGTTGGAATTCATTCTGGATTTGCTGAAATGTCATTTTACCACACAGAATGGGCATACAGTTAGATTATGTCAAGAACATATATTTTAGAAATGATGAATGTCAGTGGTTGTGTTACTGGCAATGTTGTTTTAGGTCAGTCTCTACCGGTTTTCTATCGCATGGAGCCGGCTGTTGCCAGATGGCACCTTGACTTCACTTAATCCCCGCGGGGTGGAGTATTACAATCAACTGATAGACGAGGGCCTGCGCCAAGGAATTCAGCCCATGGTCACCCTCTACCACTGGGACCTGCCTCAGGCACTGCAAGATACAGGAGGATGGATGAATGACTCTATAGTGGGTCATTTCAACGACTTTGCCAAACTTTGCTTCGAGAATTTCGGAGATAGGGTATGCTAAAGTTTTTCTCGTATACCTTAGTGTATGAAGAGATATATGCAAATTACATTTTTGCGTCAATGCCTACAACTTTACACATTACACGGGTTCTTGCAACGTGCTTTGGCATTAACATGTTAAATATAAAACGTGGATTGCAAATATTCCACCAATGTTCTCTTAATTTATTTATTTATTTATTTATTTATTTATTTATTTTGTTACGACTTTATATCTCAAATTAAGTGATAGAAAGAAGTGGGAATAAACAAGCAAAGTAAAAGCAAAACGTTATTTTTGTCTCTATATTACAAAATGACTATTCTAAGGGGCTTAAATTATTATGAATTAACTCTCAAATAATACTAAATGTCGTATCACAATTACAAAGAACAGAATGTTCCAAATGAATTTCCATAGTTTTGAATGAAATGATGTACAAAAATGATGCCCTCCCGAATGTCTATGAGTGAATTCACGATAATTTCAAAGTAACTTGTTAATCCAAACTCAAAGAACAATTATTAATTCCAACGAATATTTAAATATATAATTCCTTTTGACACAACTGTCAAGGATTCCCACAGATTGATCTTAAAAAAGGAATAAATTGTTTGTTTACCAAGTCCTTATTTGTTCTCATTTTTACTTGACCTACAAGAGAATCATTCTGGAAAAGTCCAATTAGATTTTAAACTCCGTTTCCAGAAGTTACTGAACTAAAAAGAGAACGATGTCATCATCTTATTTAAATCTTATAATTGTGGGCAAACGCTCGCTATGTATCCATATTGTTTACAAATGACCATTATCTTAATGTACATTCTAAGATTATAAAGAAAAGACATGAACAAAGTGTAGATATACATATGCATGAGTTCTTCCAATCAGTATTTTAACTTGTTACCATGTCCCCATAAATGATGTCCTTTGGAAAACGGTTTCCTCCGTTTGGAATACGTGTTCCTACCAAGTTAAGCGTCTTTGCCTGAGGAAGAATACATACTTGGGATCCCTGCATGATCAAGCATTGTGCATGTTGGGAGCTTTGTCTCTCCAGGAAATGTTAAGGATACGACTGAGAAAGCGCATACGGAATACATTAAGCTTTCTTTCTTGTTGTTTAAACAAAGTCGAAGATTCAATCCTATATAAGAGAGAGATCACCATAAAAGCTTTGTTTACATATACTTTAGTAAATTCCGCCAACTTCATATTGGCCCATACTCGTTTTATCAGTTTGGAAAATGTGGTGGCAGGCCTCACGATGAGCCGATTAAGTTCTATCTCGCTTTCTTTGTTGATTGATGGAGGATTACCCACGCTCTGTCTCATAACCTGCGTCTCGTTTAGGTTGATGGTGAGCGCGTAGTGCCTACGGAACTTTTCAAAACGCTCCATGCTTCGCTGAAGATCCTACCTTGAGTAGGTTCGTGATTGCTGCATCGTCTGCAAATAGGATATTACTCATCCATTTATGCGTAACGTCGGATGAAATTGCAAAGGCAGATATCGTCTGTGGCTGATCCAAACGCGTACATGAGCAGGATGGAACTGAAGATCCTGAATATCGTATGTTCTCAGTTGGTGACGTAATATAGGAGGTAAAAAGCCTATCTTTTATCCTCAACAGCAGGAAGACTTTCTCCGGAGAGAGCCTCAAACCAGCTATTTGAGTCTGCATTCTTTATGTCAAAGATTGAAATTTCGCTGATGTGGATAGTGTCTCTGAGATGTTCCCATTTTTAAATGTTTGTTTTAGTAGAACTGAGAAGAACTTACTCCATATTTTTTGAAAGAACAGGCATCTTCGTTTATAGGCCTTTCTTGCTTGTGTCAATTTGAGGTCTTTGTGAAGCAATGTAGCCTCTTTTGCTTCAGCTTTACATTGCTGAAAACAATTGAATGACCAGTTTCAAAGTCTGCTCTATGGTAACGGCAAGTTATTTGTCCACTGCTAAGGTTAGTACGTCTTGTGAAGATGAGATCAAGGCGATACAAATGATTGGATCTAGGATGTCTCCAAGACACATGTGTTGAAGTTTGGTCCTAATGAAGGTGTTGGTGATAGCAAGACTGTAATGGCCGCAGAGTTCAAGGAGACGCTACCATTCTCATTCATCTTCTCCTTCCCGAAATGTCCCAGGCAGGTTGACAAGCAGTTATGTTTGGCACTGATTCTGGCTTTGACATCATCAGGGATGAACAGTAACTCTTGGAAGGGGCACCTTTAATGGTAATTCACGGAAATTATCGTGAAGACGTTTTATAACTTAATAGACATAATGTACATGACCATGCATGTGCGGTGATCAGGCTGACAAAACCAGCTGTTGTCTGAAGCAGAAGTTTCATGATTCACTCATTTGTTGGTAAGGAGCTTGACTATTCTTCCGATATGACATCGGAGTCATATCGTGTAATAAGCTACGTCTACCAATTAGATCTTTACGCGAGTATTTTTTCGGGTAAGGGCAAAGATTTTGCTAACTCAAATGCTGTCAAGTTTGAGGTGAACGACAGAAATACGGAAGAAAACACCAATATTGGGTTTTAGAAAACATCCCAACAACTCTTTCAATCACTATCCAGGATTTAAGCGATATCGCTCTCCGATCCAAATAAACTAAAAACGATATCACATAAATGTATTGAATTAAAAATTAATGATATTGCTTTTATTATAAATGTATGCTTACCTTACTTGAACGCAAGCAATTTGGAATAAAATAAACACCTAGAGGTGCAAGAAAAGCAATATATTATTACTGAAGCTTCACCGGGACAAATCATGATTGATTGTGATGAAGCGTCTTGCAACAGCCGCGTGCATGCATGATCACTTATTAACACTACACATTTTGTACTGAAGCTACTACAGCCGCTGTGCTTGCCGATCATCATCACCAACGACTCCAAACGTCCCGAGTTTAAGTTGCAAAAACGAGTTGGTAATGTCAATCACTACCTTGTAATTTCAATCACTGTCTCATGCACCCAAACCAGGCAAAAACGCTTAGAAGTATCTTTCAAACATGCGTCAGGCTAACATAACAGTATGTTTTGGGTTTTCCAATCACGCCCTAGATAAAGATGGACATTGCGCTTCATGTACAATTTACCATCTTCCGTTATGACTTCACTTTGACAGCTATCTGAACCTTGATAGGATATCGCTTGGCAAACTAGGGGTTAACTGGAGGATGTGAGTGTCCGTGCACAAAATTAATATTGATCAGTACAGATCCTGACTGCCGTACAATAGGATATCAAACATCGTCAACTTGCAGTAGCAGCTTGCTATAAGTCCTAAGAAATCTGATCATTGGGTATCAGATGGGCGCAGCTATCTACTTTTAGTAACGTATAACGCGTTTAGTTCGTTTAATTTAAAAAAAAATATATTTATTTCTAAGAAACAAAGAAAAGGTAAATGCGATTACCTCTGTGATTGAGATATTACAAAGAAAGGTTTTCCCCTCTTGGATCAAATTGATCCTGAAAAAGATCAACGACGATTTGGAAATGATAAAAGAGCGACCACGATATGCTTGAACATTGCTAGTGTCATCGCCACTTTCGGTTTATTCTCCTAGGGATTCGTTGTTTGGATTTGGTTGTGGTTCAAGCGCTGCAAAGCACATTTGACGCAAGGTCTTCTTTTTCGTTATTTCAGATCTGTCGTTTATACATGACTGTCTCCATTTCTTCCTGTTTTATCATTTTCTGTTAATTAACGATGTGCACATTAGAAATGCGTGATGATAAAATACATGAACTAGGAAGAAGAAAAACTGATACAGATGTGAAATTATACTCTCCTTAATGTATGGTATTTCGTCTAATTGGAGTGCAATTATTAGTGACTTTATTTAGTTTTGAACGCCTTTAGTGACAGTCTTTGTTGTCTTAAGGTCCATAGCAATATAGGGGAAACCAAAACCTCAAACCAGAATCGTGCATATTATTTGATACTCTTTTGTTTCTATTCAACTCGGTCTTGAACTGACCTTGTTAAGTAGATTCAGATTGTTACTTATACAGTCACTAAGGTTTTTAAGACCCGTGGCTCAACTATTTTCAGATCCACGGCTGGGCTGTTTCCAGACCCGTCACTGTTTTTTTTTTCAGACCGCGTAGAGTGTTACAACAAACTGTTTTACAAAAAAATTAGAAGAATGTACATTAAAGTTGTAAAAGTAGTTTTAGATAAGTAATCGTCATCAGTCCCATGTTTGAATCTAATGAGCGTCATTATGTCTTCGAAGAGTGAATATTCAAAATTATAAGGCAACCATGATCCTATCAATTCAAGTAAATTTTTGTTTATTAGTTTCTACGGCTTTTTTCCGGGTTTTGGGGGAGAGAGGGGAGTGTGCTAAGTTCCATGTCTACCTTTAAATTTGTTAAAAAATAAAATGTATTGTTATTGTTGTTATGCAGGTGAAAATGTGGATAACTTTTAACGAGGCGTTCGTTGTTTCTTGGATGGGATACGGCATAGGAGTGTTTGCACCCGGTGTACACGAGCCAAGTGAAGGAGCCTACAAAGTAGCGCATAACATCATCCGGTCACATGTCAAGGCCTACCATACATACGATAAGCATTTCAGGAGTCTTTACCACGGTAACCTAGCACAGTCGCAACATCTCAGCCGAAATTATATATATATATATATATATATATATATATATATATATATATATATATATATATGTGTGTGTGTGTGTGTGTGTGTGTGTCTGTATATATATATATATATATATATATATATATATATATATATATATATATATATATATATATATATATATATATATATATATATCCTGTACCACAGTAATTGTTGTATTAAATACTAATTCTGCCTACCATTATCAAGCATTCTCCTTTAGAATCCATGGATAGCACTTTCAGTTCTGTCTGGTGTATATTTATAATTCTATAGAATTGATCCTATATACCTTGATTTCTTTAATAGGAATCCAGAATGACTGTGTAGATAGATGAGAATAAATTATTGCGTCGTCATGCGAGTGTTTCTGCTACGCTCAAGTGTATATAACGCCCATGTAGATGCATCATTTTTTTGGTCATGGAGGCTTAGTCGTGAAGGAATATGGTCTGGTGCGTTTAGGCAAGGCGACGGTGCTGTTTGCCCGCAATGATGGATTCGAATTTCCGTAGAGTATGAATTAAAATTTCTCTAACCTGTATGATAGTATTAATTGCAATGAAAATTAATCTGCATACTAATATCAAGCAGTGTTTTATTGAATCCAGGGATATATATATATATATATATATATATATATATATATATATATATATATATATATATATATATATATATATATATATATATACATATAGTGTTCTCTACCTTTACAGGGAAGGTGGGGATTACAATTGACTGTGACTGGAAACAACCGAAGACATCATCAGCCTTGGATCGCTACGCAGCAGAGAGGGCGCTGCAGTTTAAATTGGGCTGGTTTGCCAATCCAATTTTTGGGAACGGGGATTATCCTAGCGTAATGAAACAGTTTGTTGCACGAAAAAGCCGAGAGCAGAGTCTTGCTAAATCTAGACTCCCAGAATTCACTGCAGAGGAAAAGCTAATGAACAGAGGTTAGATCCACCCGATTTTGTGTCTCTTGAAGTCGTATGGTTGTTTCATAAACATGAAAGAAAGGGGGATTGGGGTTGGGGTTGGGGATGTAAACAGTAGAATAAATATAACATGATTAGAAGGATAAAAAGCTGAAACCTCTATAATTACTTAGAAATTAAGTGTTGCATTTAGGAAACGTATATATGAAGATTTTTCTCAATTTTTATTTGCAACGCCGGTAATAATTATATATCAGATTCCGAAATAGGCACAAAACAATTTTTGTACTGATGAGACAGAAACTATTTCTCACGTTGTGTTAAGTCAGAACGTTAACGATAAAGCACACATAAACTCTGACAGTACACTACCTCAAGAAAATGATAATTTTTTAAAGCTTGCATGCAAATTACATTTTCAATTAAATGTCTGGCCTGTAAATAAAGTTGACGGTTTATAACATATTCATTATCAGTCGGCAAATTAGTGCTGTCACAAAGAATTATTACCTCCATTTATCACAATGACACTCAAGTAACAAGACTGTTTGTGTCTTTTTATAGGAATGTCAACATATTTTATTATATGATAATTAACAGGAAATGTTTTGTTCATTCGTATTCCATATAAATGCTTATATACGAAACACTAACTTTCAATCATTTTTCTTGCAACGGTTTCCAAAATATTTAATATTTACTAATCGCTTTGTAGATTATCGTGGAACGAACTGAACGATTTTCTTTATCCTTAGGTTCTGCTGACTTTCTTGGTTTGAACCACTACACCACCAACTACATTCGGCACAACGTGAGGGAGGACCGCAGTTATGAGGGGGACCAGGATCTGGATATATCCTATGACGACTGCTGGAACACGTGAGTAGCGTTTCCTTTCAATCAATGAGAACTTTTATATCTGAACTCCCTTTGCCATTTATTGATGATATTTGCTCAGGCTTTCTTTTCTGTTTTTCTTTGTCCTTTCTCCATAACCATGTATTTTCAGTCGTAGCACAAAATATCAAAAATGTCAAGAAATGGCATTATGGTTACGTCTAAAAATTTAAGGAAGAATGAAATATGCTACTCTAGAAAACCAATAAATAGAATGAAACCTTGTAACGGAAATCGGCCTTAAATAAGTTTGCTCACGTCGTCGAATTGCGTGTTTCTAAAACAAAGGGTGACAAATTTGTTTAATCCATTATGTATTACTTATTATGTTGTTGACGAATCCTGCATTCATACTGATTCATAGCTCCGGTGACCTAGTGGTTAGAGCGTCCGCATCGAATGCGAGAAGTTGAAGGTTCGAACCCAAGAGTCATACCAAAGACATAAAATTGGTATTAGCAGCTGCCTCGCTTGGCGCTCAGCATTTAAAGGTTAGTGTTACGACTGTTTGGGAGAGACATCATGCTACATATCTGAGGCATACTGACCAGTGATAGACATCACTATAAATTGTTTGACTGCAGACGATGTACATAACTGAAATTATCTTAAAGCTACTTTAAAATCCAAAGCACATACACACACTCACACACACACACACAAATATTTCACGGTAAGACGATTATACACTTTTCAAGTTTTCTCTATACCTCATACAATGTGATACATCCCAAATGATATGTTCGCGAGGTACAAGTTTGTGTGTCTTCGAAACTACGCTGAGTGGAAATTAGTAAATAACTAATGTAAAAATTGATTCCAAAGATGGATTGAGATGTAACGGCTTTGTTAACTTTGTCAAGCAAAATTATCTGACAATCTGTCCATGCAAGTATTTATGTGAAGCGAGCCCCGAGTGGCCGAGTGGTCTAAAGCTTTCACCATTACGGGCCCCAAGTGGCCGGATGGTCTAAAGCTGTCGCCATTACGGGCCCCGAGTGGCCCAGTGGTCTAAAACTGTTACCGTTACGGATCACAGTCATCTCACTGATTACAAAAAGTGATGTTTGAGTTTTCAGAGATTCGACCCAATATACAAACTTTGGTAATTTATCTTGCTACGCAGGCAATGAATACAAAAATAATAACTGATACATATGTCTACATATTAACTTCCATTTAGTCATGGATGAATATAAAAAGAGGAATTTATTCAACGACTGAGCCAGTGAGAATAAAACTAAACGAAGACGAATCAAAAGTATATTTTTAAAGAATCTTAAAATTCAGATACCATGCCCTCTACAACTCCAAAATGAATGTTTTTTTTTTCACGATTGGATGATAGGCTAGTAAAAAGATTATATCGACTAAATTTGTAAATATATTTGAGGGAGGAATGCATTTAACTTTTTATGCAACCTTTGCCGCTTCATCATTAAGTCAATCTGTGTTTCTATGTCAATATTTGTACCCACAACTAGCAAACCTGAATCATATTCATAGATTTTAAAGAGACTCATCATTTGTATTTTAAATAATACTACTGTTTACCTGCATAAGTGTGCATGCAGCTCTGGCTCTTGCTGTGGTTTAACTCAATGTGAACTGTGATAAAGTTTTAAATAATAAAATATCAATGTTACCAGTCCAGGTAGGAAATATTGATTTATTTTAGATTTGCTTGAAATAATCTTGTTCTTTCTAAACATTGTTATCCCAGAAATTTACTGTGCAATATTGTATTCCCTTGAACACTAAATCATGGTAACCGATGTATTACTTAACGCTGTTTTTGATTTAAAGCATGTCATCAAGTTCTGTTAGATCATTGGCGGAGACTCTGGCCAACAAGTACACATACGACTTCTGTTATTAGGTTTATATAGAGCAATTAAGTGGGAATCTTTTCCTCGGATTACTATTGTTAACTATTTCTTGGGAAAAGGAAGCCAACTATCTACAGGCAAAAAAGTCTTTACGCTTTCAACAGAACCAATTACGATGTTCTTGCAAAGTCATCTTACATAACGACGCTGGGGATATGTCTTGAAATTTTCAAACAAGAAATGTAACATTAAGCGGAAACCTGATTTCATTTCCCAGTACACACGTGCTACATAGTGAATAAATTTCAGAATAGTGGCTAGAATCTGCACATGCAATTATCATGCATAATATTTTTTTTTAAATCAGTGGCAGTTACACGTTGAATATCGAAGCTAATTCTTGACGCTGCAAAATTTACTTGCCTCATTCTGGTACATAGAGGTGGTTAATTCGTCTTAAAGTACAGCTACACTGTAGTCTGTAAGACAATGTTATAAATACACAGACGTTTGGATAAACAGTTGCTCCACGTTCATCCTAGTTTGTATAGTAGAAATGAAAATGCCACGTGGCCTACATTCAGAATCATACAAACAATTAAAAGATATAAGCCTTAAGGTCTGAAAGATGAAAACAGAAGATCCAATCATGCCTTATGAAGATTTACGACACAAGCTCAAGCCATGAAAGAGTTATTCGATTTTCAGCTGGAATTTTTGCCCTAGTTTAGTAGTATTCTATAAGAAACCTGCATGGAGAATATTATTCTATAGTCGTCTTTGATACGAGTTCTAAGTGTCGGGAGCCTAGTGAATACACTGAGGCCAAATTGTAAAGAGAAAAATGTCATCACGTTTATGGAACTCGTTTATAATCACTTTGGAAGCCTAGACCTCGTAGACACAGTTACTAATCATCTCATCGGCATATAACTGACCTTGAACGAGTAGATATATCCTGTCGACATTGAAACGACGTAGAAAAATGAAATTAAAATATAAACAGAACAATCGTTTTACCTAAATAATCACCAGCATTAAAGGATCTAGTTTCTAGAAGTTTGTTGCAAGCGTCAATCTTTGCACGTTAATATATTTTGGAAGAAAACTTTATTCTTTATTCGACGGATATTGATTGCTAGCGTCGAACCCTTATTGAAGAAGAAATGGCAATGCAGTGAAAAGATCACAAAACCTTAGTTATCAAATGATTCAAACGTTCCTGGTCAGTTTACAAGATCTTTCTGAAAACTAATTTGAATTTAATATAAATATTTCCTGAAAACCTGCCAGGCCCATCTTTAAACCACTTACTGTCGATTGTGTAACACCTATTACAAAATATTTGTATAAAAAGTGCTCTGGATTTGTTCAATGGCTGCGATTGTAATGACTTTTAGGACTATTATTTGTGATAGATATGGTATTCGCAACTCTCAAATCAGATTACTGTTCTCAGTATGACAATACACCACGATATATGATCATTTGTAACGTATTACACATACATATACGTATACATCCATTAATACACCTAGGCATACAAATATATATCTATTTACACTCACGTACAAATGCACATCCAGTCTGTGATGCTAATTAAATGTTAATGGCAGTTACATAAATTGTTTATGGTTATGATAAATATTAAAAAGACATACCTATAGTGATACATTTTTGAAGAAATTAATTTACCACACATTTTTACATTTGGATAAATACAGTAAACAAAATGGTAAGAATTTACATAATTCTCTTGAAAAACGGACAGATAAATAAATAGTGTAATTCTTCACCAATGTCTTCTCATCGCAAACATTACATTTCTGTCTTGTCTCGGTATGGTTTTTGAAGCCATAATTCTACGGAAAGTTTGTTGTTACAGTTTTAAATTTACCAAAAGCAAATGAACATTTCTTTCCAGAGTTATCAAATAATTATCAAGTTTAAATCTTGTTGTAATACTTGGTAAGTCGTACTTTTTGAAGTAGCTTCAAATCTCGTACTCTATGCCTGTATAAATAATGGCCATTGTAACGTGAAGGTTGTTGATTCATTTACAAAGAAGACGTATTGAACTACGTGTCTGAAGGTTGTTTTTTTAAATTATCAGATTTTGTTTTGAAAATATAATGCATAGTCATTTAAATTTCACACAAATAGAGAAAGTATTTCCGCCTAGTGTAGATTTGAACAGTCTGCAACTTCACGATCCAAAGATTGATATTTTGGTTTTGTTAAATTTGCATAAAGTTTCCAGATTCTAGTGTACTCAAAGTAAACGTTTAGGTTTTCTTGGAAAGGGTCAGCATCACTTACAAATATTAGTATCTTCTGCATATAGTAAAACAATTTCATGTACAGTTTGGTGACAGAAACTTATGTTGCTGGTGCAATTTTCGTACAATCATTTTGATGTAGAAAAAAACACCTCACATCAATCAGAAATAGTGACAATAATATTGGCAAGAGATTTTCGCATTGCCTAACACAACATATAACCTTAAAAGCACTGACTGTCGTCATGCGAATCTCACACAGGATTAGATATTTTAATATATTGAGGATCATTATAAAACAAACTTACCATTTATATTTTCAAAGAATACTTTTGCTTAATAAACCGGCCTGCCAAACGAATTAAAAATTTGCTGAAATGAAAAAAAGGTGCAAATATGTTTTGCTTTTGTTTCAAGATATTTGATAATACATATAAAGAAAATATATGATCATCTATGCTTTTAAAATCGCCTTATGATACGTTCAAACCGTGATTATTGGATAAAACCTGCCTCAATAATTACTTTAAAATTGAGAAATAGTAAGATTTTGACGTGTTTGTTTTTATATATTCATCGAGTATGTTGTCATCGAAACGATTTTGTTATTTCTTGACCGAAATACATTTAATGATTTTCTACTCAGTTATTGGTAAATTCAAAATGTTCTCACGATTGTCCAAATTCATGTCAAAATCGTCTCGATTACTGGGGATGTGTCTGCATCAGTGTTCTCGTGTTATAACCTTTTCTTTGAAAATGGTCCTATAGCGTATCTAGTGTAATGCTTAAAATTATCGTACTTTTTCCAATACCAAAAGAAGCTTCCAGAAATCATCCTGGGTCTTGCTTTTCATGTATATGTACCTTTGAAGCGTAGAAGCCTATTTCGTAACAAAGAAAACAAACGTAAGCCAGACGCAATATATTAATCACCTTCTTCTAAGATAGAAGAAAAAATGCAGCATGCTTTATACAGTAAACTATTTATCTGGTCATTCAAGGACACGTGGGATGTTCAGAATTTCCTTGCGTTACTCTGCTTACCTTGATTTGGAGACTATGTTTGAGTCACATCGAAATTTTATATCAAGAAGTCAGGGATAGCTTATTAAAATGCAGTGCAGTGCAGTTTCTCAGCAGCACTATTAATAATACGTGTCCCAAAACACTTATATGTTTTTTTAGAAAACAAAATTAATTGATATTATGGACTATTAAAAAAGTGGAAATAAAACACTGCAATTAAGATCATGGGGTAAAAATAAACAGTTCGTACACTAACGTTTTTGTAATATTGTAATATCTCCAATTTTGTTAATCTGGGTACGAAAACCTGACCAAACAGGACCACAAAGTGAGGTTTGATACTCATTATATGTTGGATGTCATATCTTACTACTGTTACTTGACAATTTATTGATGCCATTTTGGAGTTGTTTTAAAACACTTTATAATTATTTTCATTTCGTTTTCAAATATTTGACTAATTTTCTCTCTCAAAAAAGTTTCTATGACGCAAATTGTCAACGAAACGATTTTATTTGATACTGATAAAATATTTAATTCAAATTTCATTAGAGCCACGAGAAACCGTTTGGTTTCTCAGAACATGGTGAAAACTGAATTCTAAAGAAGGTGGAATGTATTCGAAATTTACTGTCCCTTTCCTGCGACAATCATTATACAAGCACAGATTACATATAAACATTTGCTAGACATAGCCTTCAAAAAAGATTAAAGGCAAATAATAGCGATCGTTGGAAGCACAGTCAGTAACAATGAGTAATATTTTGAGAAAGGCACAAGTTGTGAGTATTTCAAATAGACTTGGACTATGTAGCAATGCCGGATTACCTTTCTTTGCCAAAGTTTTATTGCAGTATGCGTTCAATGTATTTACCTCAAATATATGCAATAAACCGCCACATAGAAACCAAAGTACGTCTTGATATATTAAGAGGGTAATTTTGATTTTGTTTCAGAGGAAAATTTTGATTCTTTTGTGGAAATTATTATCAATTTATCATCTCAGCAGGTTCTCAAATTAAAACACATTTTTCAACATGTTCAGAACGAAAATTGCGTGACAGATATTTTTTGACAGAGGTTTAATGAAACGTTCTATTGACCATGAATAAGGTAATTTTATCTCAAGGGCTACAGAACTGGCTTTTGTTTGGTGGTAGGCCTATATTATACATCCTACTTACAGGAAATGAATAGTGCTAATTGACGAAAATAATTTCCGGAAAAAAATTAACATAAATTTTCAGAAAAAGCCTGAGTAATGGGTAAACTGTAAGCATTAGTTGACTTGAACTTAAAACCACTTTTACTTTATCGTTGTCGCCACACATGTACTACTAGTTTTAACGGGAAGGTCTCGCCTGGCTAGGATTTTATAGCTGGCACATAAAAGGGAATCTTTGTCAAAAGTGAGACATTCTTCGTATTATGTCTATCGTTTTTACCGATATAATCCTTAATGGTTTCCTCTTTGATATGGCCAAAAATTTTATTAAATTTGGTTAATATTAACTGTACAGCCAATGAAAACTGAGTTAGCTGTCTGTGCGCAGCAAAGCATATTTGCTAAACCTACAGCGATTCGTTTCCATTAATAAAATATCTGAAAAGTTGGGGGTTTTCTTCCCAGTCTTTTCTATACGAGTACCCATCATTCACAACCGAGAGACTTGTAACATCGGCATTGTTGTCAAATTCGCGGATTGTGTCCCTGGCATCGTTTTCTAAATAGCGGATTTTGTCAGCGCCAACACTACCTTGTAAGAACTATTTATCTTTATTTTTATCCTGTAGTACTTCGTCAATATTTACTATAATGATGGGAATTTTTAGTGTCATTTTTGCCATTTGTCGAATACTCAAGTATTGCAATGTACTTAAATCAAAACTATATGTGTGCAAGTTCGTAAAAAAATGTTTTACTTTAACAAGCGACAAACTTCAAGCATAACACGTTAGGAGCCGTCTACTTATTATTTGGCATCTTTGATTGGTTATCGTCGTCTTGGAGATGATCGACCACGGTGTTATTACCCGGATCGTGTAAACAATAAAAGACAAATGTTAAATTAATGGATGGTATAACAGAGATCGGAGCAGAGGTATAGAATAGAACAACACGAGCCCACGAACGTAAAATATAATACTTTCGCTTAGACACAGAATTGCAAAATTTATTGGAAATGCAATTAGCCGTTTTGTTATACCGATAAAACTAATTCATCATAAAATCGAGTGAACGATCAAACTCATTTTGCTCACCATGCCTGTATGAGCTAGTTGCTACCGTCGCCGTATTCCTTTTCCTTTTCATTCTATCTCTCCAGCTTATTTGACAGCTTATGTATGTTAAACGCAGATTTGCACCATTCACCTGCATTTACATTATTTATTTATTTCAGCTAAATGAAATAGATCTATTTTGACTATTAACATGTATTTCAGGAGTCAGTAAATTTCATTAGAAATACAAATATTCCTTGCAGACCGATGAAGCCAAGGCTCTACGATTATGCAAGTAAACGCAAAAATGTTTTACATATTAGAGTACCAATTTTTTCAGATAGGAATATTCTACATACATTTTTGTGGATGCTGTCATCCTCGCTCATTGAGAATGTGCTCTGCCTTTACCATCACATGCTATTCGACTGCATTGGAATGAGAAGAGGATGTTCAGATTGCACCACCACTGCTGATACCGAGAAAGTCATATCTTTCTCTTGCTGTCAGAATAGCGATTAAAACTATTTAAATGAGCATTGTTGAATGTAAGACATCTCCTGATTCAGTCTGACAAAGAGTAAGCTTGTTAAAGTTAATATTTGGCACCTGGCAACATTTACACATTAATATTCAGATTGTAGATGTTTTCCCTTAAGTCACGTCTAGTCCGACTCCTAACAATATTACATATTAGCATTAAGATTCTATTTATGTTTGATATTAAATCCAGTCTAGTGAAAATGCAACAGATTGGCATGTATTCGGAAACCTAGCATCATTGTTCAAAAACATTTTACACACCCATGCATTGCACGACTCTATATTCAATCTATTGTACCAATGTGGAGGTTATCTAGCAGTATAAATATTTTTTGCACATTGACAGCTAACTTAATATTAGTTATTCTGATTATTTGGATTTAAGACAATAATAAAAATTAATTTTGAAATACAAAATATTTTGATGACGATTGTTTTAAGTTTCTGTAGATTAATATACGCAGGTGAGGTATTGTTCCATTGAGATATCCCAATGGTTGTTTGAACTATGGCGAACCCTCGTAAACCCTGAACTGATAACGTACTAATCTCTGACTTTGGAAGACCGCTCCAGGGGACTATCGGTTAGAGCGTACGCCTCGGATGCAGAAGGTCGAGAGTTTGGACTCCGGCCGAGTCATACCAAAGAATTGCGGTACTAGCAGCTGCCTCGCTTGGCTCTCAGCATTAAGACGTTAGTGTTAGGACTGGTCGGCCAGGTTCAGGATAGTCTATCTGGCTGGGTCATGATGCTACATGACTGTGGCATGTTACCCCAGAGCTAAACAACACTATGAACTGTCACACTGCAGACATCGTAGCCATATGACTGAAAAAATTGTTAATGCTACTTTTTAAAAAAATAAATCGCACACACACACTAACTTTGCATATGTTTGTTTAATAGTCCAAAAGCTTCCACATTTTTACCTTCTCCAAGTATACAACTTTATTTTGACAACTTATTAACTCGGAATATAAACATTATGAACAGAAAAAAGCTTATAAACAAAGATAAATTTAGTTTAATTAGTTTGCTTGTATATTGTAATTAAAAATTGCCACGTGATAACACATTTTTATCTAGATAATGTCATACCGTCTATACTCGCTTAGGAATGAAAGCCAACTGTTAAATGCACAGACCAAGATCTGCGGTCACATAATTCCCCGGTAGGTCTGGGTGTATAAAGTTTATTAGAAGTAATTATTATAAGGAAAAAAAATATGCCAACTGGACCATGGCGGCGTTACACGATAAGCTGAGAAAAGGTACGTAACATTTTCTTTCTGCACATATTCATAATGCAACTTTCGATGTAATATGTTACTGGTAAGGAGATAATGAGCGGCTAAAGGAGGTTGAGTGACATAGTATAACTATGAATTACTGAACCTCGTATCGTGCAACAGTGTGTATAATTCTCATATATGTTATTCTTAACAATAACTGCTGGCTAATAGCTCAAGTAGGTAATGAAAGGGTTTACATCTAAGTTACATTTAGCAATAAACTTTTTTTTCTTATTTTAGCACGGAGTCCAGCTGGCTTCGTATAAATCCCTGGGGAATACGAAGTTTGCTAATATGGATTCGAGACAGGTATGGAAATCCGCCGGTCTTCATCACGGAAAATGGTGTGTCCGATGACGGCACGTTGCAAGATACAAGGCGCAATTATTATTATCGAGGGTATATCAACGAAGTTCTGAAAGGTAACTAATTAAAGCGTTAACTTTTCTGATTTGCTAGTTGGAAAAAAAAAACAAGTCAACAGTATATATTAATCCATCGATTTAGTTCATATATATATATATATATATATATATATATATATATATATATATATATATATATATATATATCAAGACACACATGCCTGCTTGTAGAGGACTTTTCTGGCAGGTGAGGGACTGTTCGGTTTAACTCACCACGTCTCTTAAATGGGAGTGCATAACCACCCACCCACAGAGTAGCTGTAATTGCCTCTCCAAAAAAACTTTCACATGTGTCATTTCATTTTTCTTTTATTTTCCAATCTGTCAGCGCAAGCATGTACTATCAAAAATGTGTGGGGTGCATGTATAGTACTTGTTCTATATCCAATGCTGAGTCTTATGATACCAACTGGTCATGGATTTCTACTTTCATTCGTCTTTATGTTCATGACATTTACTATATGGTTCAATTGTTATAAAGAGATAGTCATGTATGTCTGTTTTCTTCGTTGTCCGTATCTGCTTCATGTTTGTGTTTTCGGATCGTAAGATCTTTAACACAAAACGGATTGAAAATGTATTTTACGCGAACGTAATGGAAAGTATACCGAGTCAAGATTTTTATCTTTAAAATGTATACGTTGAGATACCATATTATCTAGTCATAATGATAAATATATCTGTTACATATGATTTGTTTTCGACTGAAAGAAAATATTTTTTGTTTATATGAGGCGATTAGGTTTTACCGGTTTTAAATTTAGTATCTGTACTCTTCAAATTTTATTTGTTTTGTACTCATTCAAATTAATATGTTTACTTCATGTTAATTAATTCTCTTCTTCACTTCTTTGGCTTTTATTATTCCTGTTTATGCTTCCATTTCTTCTCTAGTCTCACCTGAGTCTGACAAGTTCGTGTTTGAATCCAAATCAGCTAATCTACATAGAACAGTAGTTTCCTTTCCTGTTCTCATTTCTCTTTCAGACTTTTTTGAGTATTAGAAAATAGTGCATCAACCTTATATGTCTTCTTATTTATATTTTCATTTGGTGATTTGTCTTGTCGTTTTTATTGTGTTCAACCTTATCCTGATTGTCTTGGTTTTTATCCTCTGTCTCTTGAGCTCTTTTCAACTCTCGTTCAACTCTCGTTGTCTCTGGAAATATTTTTTTCTCGCTTCCATGTTGTGCTTTTAATTTATTTCCTCTAGCAAATTTTCTTATGTCTCTCAGTTACTTCCTTACTTTGGGTATATTTTCTTTTCTCCTCCTACTCCCCTTGCGTTCTCTTCAGCAATTTTTTATTTCTTTTTCAATTCCTTGACTCTCTGGGTTATTGTTTATTATTCCTTGATTGTATTTCGGAGGAGGGGAAGGCTTACTTTTCTCTTCATTCACATTGTTCTTTTAAAGTTTTCACGCGGAAGAAGGTTTTGCCACTATTTGGTATTCATTAAATAGTTGAGGGCAGCTTTAGTTTTCTTCTCCCGCATCTGAAACATCAGCCTCGATTTGATTTGTTTAGCGGGAGTTGTGCTCCCTCTTTCTTCTTTTTTATTCTCGTTTATTTCTGCTATGGGATCATGAATTTTATCAAGCTCAAGTATTGTGATCTCTCTCATATTAAGTGTGAAATCCTTTTTGATTGTTGGGGTAGTGAAACCTTTCTCTACATTTTGGGTATTTTCAGTCAAAACTGCTACCCTTTCACCACGATTTCAGAATCCGTATATCTTAAGGAAAGTCGGTAGTCTGCCTTTCCTTCTTAATCTCTTCCTCTTATGTGTGTTACCCTATGTGTGTACTTCCCGGTATCCACTCTATTTAGCCATCTTAAAGATTATGTTCCAAATTTGTTTTGAATCTGTATAATAACTCGTAAATTGCTATCTCTGTTTGGATCCCCGTCATGTAGTTCAATATACTTCAGTGTTATTCTTCGATTCCCGTCATGTATGGTTCAACACAATTCAGTGTTATTTCTAGTCTGATCACTAGTTCATCTATGATCTGTGCTGGTTTCCCCTTTGCCATCAAAAGGCCTTTTGATAAGAGTGGGTCTTCTCTATTAGATGTGTATTATAAATACAAAAGTCCACCTGTAATGTTGCTTAAAGACTCTGTTTGATTTTCCTTGATGCTCAGTTTTTATGACAGCTTCTAGCATCTCGTTTGTACTGGGTCTGTCCTCAATCTAGCTGTCTAGACGTAAGTCTCCATTAATAAGCACTCCAGTCTAGAGACCCGTGACAGATGTTTCAAAATAACGTTTTAACCATGGCATTTTGAACAAAATAATTTTCAGGCAATTTATCAGCATCAGATACGTTGTGCCTGTGTTCGAGTCTTATTAATAATTCAGCTCCTAATATAAATATTGTGAGAGCTCTAGTTCAAAAAGCTTATGAAAGGTATATATGTGTGTTTTCTATGTCAGTGTTTGAGTATGATATGCCAGTTGATAATTACAAGAATATTAAGTATGAATATTACAGTTTGAATCATTCACTCGGTATGCGAATCCTCTTGGTGATGTTAAAGACAGCTGCATATTCACGTTTCTGAAATCTTTCCGTTATCCTTCCAGATATATATATATATATATATATATATATATATATATATATATATATATATATATATATATATATATATATATATATATATATATATATATATATAGTATACGTGTTATATTTGTCATAAAAGATTTACATTTAAAATTTGTAAAAGACGCACATTTATTTACCTTCCTCATAGGACCGGACTATATTTAAATCTATCATATATATTATCAATTGCTTTGGTTTACTTTTGGGATGGGTTGAAAGTTTTTTTTATTTAAAAATTATATCATTGGTTGCCCATCGGGCTAGATGAAGTCAATCCTGTGCTGATCATCGCTGATGAGTCCTCATGTGGTTGATGTGTTCGATACGAGATGCACATATCATGGAGCAGTGTTTGCACTGAAGGCTTTGCTTGATACTTCAATATAATGCCTTCTTGTGTTCCCTAGCATCGACGATTTTCATTCTACGGACTTCCTCGAAGGTTTGGCACCCATTACATACAGCTGCACGCCAGCCAGATCTATCCTTTGCGCAGGACTTGATGTCTGTCGCGGATATCGAGCAGCGTCTCAGGCTGTCATTGATGGAGTCTTTGAATATCTTCTTCGGGCGATCAATTTTTCTATGCCCACTAAATAGAACTCAATGTAAAATCTGGCGTGGCATTTGAGAATCCTCCATACGAATGACATGACCAGTCCAGCGGAATTAGGCTGTCATGAACATTGCCTCGAGGCATTGGTTAAGCCTGCTCTATTCAGCAATTCTAGGTCCGTCAATATGTCTTGCCATCTGACGCCCATAATCCAACGTAGAGCTCTCTCGTGGAAGCGCTAAAGCTACTTGCTGTGCTTCTTGTATCTTGTCCAGGTCACACATTCATATAGGAGGCATGTTAGCACAACTACTTACAACACCTTTATCTTAGTCGCCAGTTTAATATTCATGTGACTCAACACAGCGGAGACATCCTAGTGATTTACTGGCACTGCTGAAGTGTGCCGTTACCTCTTGGTCTAGCGATTCATCGGAAGATATGATGCTTCAAAAGTACTTCAAGTGATCGACAACTTTCAGCTGGGTGCATTCGATAGACACGATCGGAAGGGGGAGCGATCTATCGTGCCTGGAACAGGTTGGTAAAGTACCTCTGTCTTGTTCAGACTGCTTATGAGTCCGAAGAGTTTCGAGGCTTTCGCGAAGCGAGTAACGATGATCTGGAGATTTGCTTCCGTGTGTGCCATGAGAGCACAGTCATCCGCGAGAAGTGCTTCAATAAAAAAGTTCTCCTTTGTTTTGTACCTGACATTATTGTTCAACTTTTACTTACCCTCAGTTAAATATTGATACCGTACTGATGTTATCTAATTTTCTTCTTTTCATCCTTGGGTTTAAATGTTTATTTTCTTATTCCCATTCTTCTTTTATCACAACTGACTCAGAGAAGTTAGAGGATTAATCCGAATCTGCTTGTCCAGTATGTGTTTTTTTTTTTTTTAACTCGTATTGTGTGATCGACCTTGTTCTCAAGGAAGGGTAGGAGTTTGTTCTAACCTGACACATGTGTTTCTGTTTTGCAAACGTCTTTCATAGCTAATATATGTATATGATAGTAGATTATATATTAAGATTATTATTATGTGTAGATAAATATGTTTACTTATGTGATTTTGAGTTCTCGATACGGAAATAATGCTAACCCTAGAAGATTCGAGACACGAATGTTGTTGACAATTTGATGGAAATTAATTAATATGGCAATCATTTTTGGCCTCTTATTACGACTTGGGTTTGTTTATTAGGTTTTCTTTAAAATATCAGAATTATTCGTTCCCCCTTGAATATCAGCCTTTTCTATTTGACTTTTAATTTGAGATGATTTATTTGTTTAAATTATTATCTGGAATTACAAAGTTCAATTTGACTTTAGGCCTAAATCACTATACATTTTCAGACTAAAACATTATTTTGGGATTATTGTCAAGTCATTTAAAGCCTTTTTAATTATATCATTGTGATACGTCAAGACCTTAAGCACATCAAAAGTATTCCAGGCTATTGATATATCAGTATTCAAGATTGGAATTCATTTTGAACACCATTGAAATTTATTCGGACTCTTCTATACACTATGACTTGTGAAGAAACGGTTGGTACTATCTGGAATTTAATTATCAGTACTGTAAGTTCGTTTAAATTTTCACTTTAAAATTTAGAGACGTAAATTAATTGTTGAATTTTATTAAACATATACATTTTATTTTCTTTCTGTTAATTAGTTTAGAAACATGGAGTTTTAGCATAGAATGGTCGTTTCCTATAGTGTTCTCGTTTCTCTTACGATGCTTCCAAGTTGTTGTGTATCAGACCACAGTGTATCGGCCCTTTTTGTCTTCTTGGTTATTCCATTGTTCTTCTGTTCATGGGGGGGGAAGGGTCAGTATTCAAGAACCCACTCCGCCAATCCTATCTATCTATCTATCTATCTATCTATCTATCTATCTATCTATCTATCTATCTATCTATCTATCTATCTATCTATCTATCTATCTATCTTAATTTTCTTAGTCAAATTCGTAGTTACTATTGATTAAAAAAGTCTTTTTTGTAACGTTCCTTTCTTACGACGTCTAACATAGCACATCGTTTGCCTTTTTGATTTATCAGATAAAATTGTCTCACTTATGTTTTCATCACGAACGTTCCGAAACGAGGCCGACAACAGCGGGATATATAGGCAACAAAAGCGTTAGAAAGGCGCCAGGTCGCAAATGCGTGATAACAACATCTGATTAAAAGATCGCTCAATAACAAAGGCTGTAAGAAAGGGTGAAGGTAAAAACAGCGTTGTAATCTAACCTTGTTTAATGCAGTTAATGTTCGAAAACAACTTCTTTCTGTTATAATTGTATTTTGCTAAAATAATTTAGAAATTTGGCGCTGGTGCTCTCTTTTTATGTTGAATAATATATTACAGCTCCTAGGGATACTATAATGTTAATAGGACTGGCGAGTCTTCACACAAAGAGTGAATTACAGATTTAGTGAGGAAACACTGCATTGCCTGTGATAACGATGATATGATGTTCCTATTCTAAGTCAACATCATCCGCCTAATATTTGACCAATACATTAAGCCATGTTATTCCATTGACATCATCCTATAAACTAAAATAAATACTTATTGCATTTATTCATTGCTTTTGACGGCACTCTTGCTGCATTAATGGGTTTGTCATGCTGACAGAGCTATATATCTGGGCGGGTATCGAAACGAGACCCTTGGACTGCAAGACTCATACCCTATCCAGCTGATCTACCGCCGCTCTCTGCCACCTCGTTTTTATTGCATTATTGAATGGGGACACCGAGTGGCCGAGAGAACTAAAGCGCTCACCGTTACGGATCATTGCCCTCTCACATCCGTCTGGCTATGTTTGACTCTTAGGTTTGGCCAATGTGGGTATGTGAGAAAGTTTGCCAGTAGCTTCTCGTTTGTCCGTGGTTTTCCCCAGGGTTTATCGGTGTTCTTCCACCATTGACACTGGCCGCCATGTATAGTCTATCTTGTGCTGAAAAATGGCATTAAACCCTAGAACAATAACAACGTTCTTGAATCAAACATTTTGTTTCTTAGTACATTGTAGTGTAATTGCCTTAGTCAAATTCCCGAGTACCGTATATTTTAAAGGTTTTATTATAATGTGCCTTTGTTACAACGTTTAACTGGATTTAGGGTTTGAGCTCAGTGGTCCGTCAGAACAAATTAGCTAAATTATAGCATTTGTATCATGTGACATGCCAAAGCCAGGTAAACAATGTCGTCGTTTTAATAACAGCAGTATAAGGGCGCCATGTAACGATAGCGTCGTGATCACGGATCATTCTATACCTGTATCTTGAATAATTGAGTACAGCTTGAAGTACATCTCATGTTCATTTCGAATTCTGACTTATAAAAATGGATGAAAATTCGTTAACCAGAAAAAGGAAAAACGTCTCTTTACAGACGAAGCTACAAATAATACGAGAAATTGAGGCAGGGCGTTCACGAAAAGATATATCTGATCATTTTGTGTTGCCACTTTCAACGATCGGAAGTATTTGGTGTAATCGTAAAAAGATCACGAGAGTAACTGTTTCTGGAGAGATGAGTCCAGCTAGAAAACGGATTCGCACATGTGCCAATCCCGAAGTAGAAGAGGGTCTTTTAGCTTGGCTTAAAGCAGCCAGAGATGAAACTATTCCAGTAAAGGGGCCTATCCTTCAGCAGATGGCAAACGAAATCGCTTCAAAACTAGGATTACAAAATTTTAATGCGGATAAGAATTGGATTGACAGATTTAAACAAAGGCATAACATTATGATCAGAACAGCTAGCGATAAAGATGCAGTGGTTTGCGAGACTACCATGGTTGACTGGGAATCGAATTTTCTTCCGGAACTTTTGAAGTCGTATGAAAAGAGAAATGTGTTTAATGCTGATGAAATAGGTCTGTTTATTAAAATGCTTCCAAACACAACGTCACAAACAAAAGGAGATAGATGTCACCTTGGTACAAAAAGTAAAGAAAGGCTTACGATTCTTGTTTGTACAAATATGGATGGATCCGAGAAAGTGAAACTTTTGGTTATTGGTAAATTTAAAAATCCGCATTGTTTCAAAAATGTTAAGTCATTACCAGTTGATTACCATGCAAACAAGCGTGCTTGGATGACAGCAGAAATATTTACAGAATGGGTATCACGTTTGAATAAACAAATGAAATCTCAGTGAAGGAATGTTCTATTGCTTGTTGACAATTGCAAGGCACATCCGAAAACATTATGTGATACATTTTCGAATGTCAAAGTTGCTTTCTTTCCACCAGAAACAACATCTCTCCTGCAACCATTGGGCCAAGGGATTATCTTCAAATTAAAATCTATGTATAGACGTGATGCAATCCAAAGCTACTTCCTTAGCACAGACAAGCAAATTGAGTGTGAAATAAATGTATTATCCGCAATCAATATGATTTATCGTGCATGGTGTAACGTTTCCACAGACTTTGTTGCAAATTGTTTTGCTAAGGCAGGGTTTGGAAAGCAAACTGATGTAATTACCATTAATGGTGACGACGATGATGATGATGATGATGATGTCCCCCTTGCTACGATGCGTGAAGTGTTACTCCTACTTGGATCTGGTGACAATGATGTTGATTTCTCGGATTATGTTAATTGCGATAGTGACCTTGTCACATCGACGATTTCAAAAATTGATGACATTGTTTACGACATAAAAGATCGTCAAAAACCAACCGACATTTCTACTACTGGAAGTGACGAGGAAAACGAGGACTCAGTACCACCTATTGTACCTGGGGTCATCGAGGTTCTAGACAGTATAGAAGATATTAGACTGTATCTACAAGCTCAGAGTGATACGCCTGATATTATGTTTGAACATTTACATGCTATTGAAAAGCATATATCTAGTAATTGAAGAACTCTTACCCATTCAGTTGATCAGTATGTTGTAGTGAGTGGGAACTATTCTATTTGGTGTGGATTATATTTCACTGGTTTATAGTGATGTTTATAAATCGTGCGTACTAGTCAGAAATTTTAGTTTAGCAATATCGGGTTACATATTTGTAACTAGTATGTAAATTATATATTAAATAGCTGGTTTGGGTGACATACCGTCCGTGTTTACTGTTGCTGTATTCGATCAGCTCTTAGTGCTCATTATCACGCGAGGCCATACACGCACTATCGGATACTCAATAATGGCGGAAATTCAAAATGGTAGAAGTAATTAACAATGTGAATGAAATGAAAATAAAAATAGCGTTAATCAGTTTTTTTTAGCTGTGTCTCTACCAACTCTTTCGTTTTTTTATTCACAACTACGTAACATTAAAGAATCATTGAACGTTTGTTTAAATAGTCACTATGTAGCACTGCAATTTTTTAGCCAATGAGTGAGTTCGGAAAAGTAGGGATGAGGGTGCTGAAAGAGATTATGCACTTGTACTGTTGTGCTTTAATTATGTCACAGTTGCTTTATTTGAATGAAAGATTTATTCGGTTGTGTTTTAACCGGTCTTTAACCTTAAATTTAAACATTTTCGACTATGCCAACTGTAGATTATATATTAATATAAACATTACTTTAAGCTAAAAATGTTTACTTGGATTTGAGCCCCGTTTTGAGTTTTACCCTCGGGAATTCCTGGTGTGCCTGCTGTTTGCCGTGTTAGTTGCTAAAGGTAAAGTATAGACCTGATATTGTTGACAACTTAGAATGTTATAGAAATGAATATTCTACTTACACCATGGTCCTCATAAAATTTTGTACATTTTTATAAGGGAAAAGAAAAAAGAAAATCTCTATTCTTATCTTAGCAAGAGAAATGGAATCTGTTCTTTAGTTGTGTTCAGAAAATTTATATATCTAAATTATTCATTGTAATTACTAAGTACTCACTGACTATATTAAGATTGAAACATGTTATTTTGTAATTATCGTGAATTCATTTAGAGAAAGTTTGATTATATCATTGTGGTACACCAATGTTGTTACCACAGAAACTCTATTCTAGGTTATTGGTACATCAGCAGACTCAATAATGGAATTCATTCAGAATATCACTGGAATTCATTCGGAATACTCTATAATTTTAGACGTGCGATAGGATTTTTAGGTTAGTTTGGGATTTATTTCATATTACTGTACGTTCTTTTTATATTTTCACTTTTGAATTCTAATGAAATGCATTATTTGTTGAAGTTTACTAAACTTATTGGCTTTCTTTCTTTTCTTTTACTTAGTTAAGACCATAGAATCGAAACATCATGGTCAGAGAATATATCGACTTCTTAAATCACATTTCGTTTTGGCACGGACGTTATTAGGCTGACTTAAACCGCTGTTAAATACTGACGATCTCAAGAGATTACTGTATTTTCCTTAACCTAATTCATCTTGGAACTTACTAATATTTTTCTTTTTAATTCAGTCACGCGTTGAAGATATTTTGACTTAAAGGTATATATTACTTGACATAAAACAATTGTACTAGTTTAGCCTTCTGTTTACGTAAAACGTGAAATGTTTAACTGGCCAAATATGCATGAAACTTATGGTTACCTACTAGAACTGCTGCTTAGAGTCTGACAAAGCAAGAATACATCACAATAACAATCTTGTAGCTCTAGCTTGTTTTATGGAACTAATAATACAAATTACATACACAAGAAAAACTTAAACAACTGATGGTTATCAATGCAGCATTAATGCTAAATGAAGTATTTTGTCATCGCAGCGATAATGAATTTTCAATTTCAAGGTTATCAAAATCAACTTACAGGAATCAATTGAAATTTTACAGGTGCGACAACTTGACTTTATAAATACATATATCAGACAAAAGTATATTGGTATATTATTAAAGCATAATTCAAAAAAAAACATTGGTCCCACCATGTGTATATGTAAAGTTTCTGAATTCCTTCCATGACCTTGACTTCAGAGCGCCATTTAGGAAATGCATGCATTTGAAACTATACCGGCATTAATTGTTTAAAGCATTAATATTTCATGTTTGTATTTCACATTGAGTTGTTGATTCTTGGCAGCAAAGATTTTAAGGAAGCATTCGTCTCCAAACATTGCATTGTATAAATGAGAAACTATTGTACTACCAATCTAATATCCCACCCGAGCCCCTTACCAGTTCCACTAATGCATTATAAAAATACAAGTATGCTCAGTGACATGTAATGTTCAAGCATAATGTAAAACACCGGTAAAACAGAATCAATCAAACTTTAATTGAAACCAGATAACACACACACACGCGAACCGCCATACAATTTTGCAGTTTCTCCCACCCATCCCTCCCATAACTCACTCATAATGTTTAAATATTGTAGTACTGCACAATGCCATTTTAAACAAACATCCATTAACTTTTTACTTGACACTATTGTGTCTAATACATAAAACGTCCACGGTGATACGACTCTAAATAATTGATTTAATGATATTTATTTCCAAAAGCGCTTTGATATCGCTACCGCCAGCTTGAATTCCTCCACTGGGTATAGGGTCATTTGATGGCATGTGCCTAGCATTGCGTGCGCAGCTTCATGGAGGTCAGGTTACCAGACTTCTGTCTTAGTGGTAAATTGCTTATTATCAGTTAGAATTGACTGCTCCATCGAGAAAGTATGTAGCAGACAAGACCGCTTTGAGAGTAAATAATGTTGAAGTCGTATTGTGCCTTAATTTTAATTGTGTTCATGTTGGTTATCGTGATGGCACTGAGAAATCTTCTATGAAGATGTTGTTGAAGCCCTTGTACCTGCTAACAATTATATTGCCTTATATGCTAAATGGTTAGATTACAATTATGTTTGTTGTATAAAGTGACTAACCGTTTGTCCTGGAATTCGTCCCTTAGCGAAGCTACGGCTACCGTCTTGGAATGTAAAACCTTGCAGATTATATCAAAGATCGGACATTTTATTTTAAGGATGTTACCACTATTACCTTTATCTTTGTTTTGTATATTTTTGTGGGGTGCCTAAACTTCAATCAGTTTAAAATCATATCTCCACCATTCTGCGTGAAGGTCTGACAGTGACCACTTGAAGGTCATGTTCTAGTGACATATATTACCATAATATGCTAATTTTATCAGCTAGTTAGATAAAGTCTTGCATCTTAACGTTCAGGAGAACGGGTGGCATTGGCTGCAGAGCATCAATGTGTGCGGAATGATCTGAATCACTTTCAGATTATGAAAGCTACATTTCCATCGTTAATTTAAAGGTCACTAGAACATTACCTATAAACAATCGCTGTTAGACCCTCACGCATGACATGGGAGATCTGATTTTAATCGGATTACAAAAGCTTACTCTTTACTTTGTATCCCAGACTGTACTACTGTTCCACTGAACAATATGGGTACATATGCTAACTGAAGAAAAACGGGCGTTGCCTGGCTTGAATGAGTATATAATACACATAGATGTCTAGGGAAGGCATTAACGATACTTATTAACTTGAAAGTTGCATGCCGGGAAGAGTTTTATAAAAGATATGCTGGGGAAATCAAGAGCTAATTAGGACTATGCCATGTGACTAAGCATTAGTTTGCAATCTAGAAACTGTACGAATTCATAAGTATAAAACATGTGTTGTAAAACGATATCTTGTCTCACTTAAAGCATATAATTTGATCGACTAGAAAACTTTCCCTGTTTATTTATTCAGTTGGTCTTGCAATTGTTAAGGATAACTTAAATAGGATTCGGATTTCTGATATAACATTTACATTCGAAATGTTGATTAACTTTTTTTTTTTACAAATTATGTAACATTTGATACAAATTCCTTTAACGTTTATCAAACCTAAATAAATATTTACTTATCTTCTAGGCTCTAGAGCATTTTATTGCATAATAAATTTTCATACCATATGCTTCGTAGATTTGATAGTTATTGAGAATTACTATTTGGAGGGGGAGTGGGTATTATTATTATTATTATTATTATTATTATTATTATTATTATTATTATTATTATTATTATTATTATTAGTTTTATTATTATTATTATTATTATTATTATTATTATTATTATTATTATTATTATTATTATTATTATTATTATTATTATTAAGTAAGAAGTTCTATTTGCTCCACTCAAAGACGTTCTGGTTTGCATCATTGTGCTATATTGGGATAATAAAGACAATTGAAATTCATTCGGAACACTATGTGTCTTAGGAATTGTGATAGCACTTTTAGGATTATTTTTCACAATATTGTCTCTTGAATTTTCATTTTGTATTCAAGAGAAATAAATTGCTTGTTAATTTTAATTAAATTGTCGGTTTATGTTTCTTTCTGTTACATAGTTTAGGATAAAGAGTCTCAACACCTTATCTAAACAATTGTACTTAGTTCATGTTACCTAACTTGATTCTGTTCTTCCTTGGCTCTGTCTATGTTTCCATTTCTTCTTTAGTCTCATAGGAGTCTGACAAATCCGTGTAAAAATCAAAATCTGCTAATCTCTATAGTAGTTTACTTTCCTGTTCTCACTGGGGTGTGTGCAATTTATTATTGGTTGATCTTGTTTTGGGGATGGAGAATTACTTTCATGTCCTCGGACATTGTTTTCCATCTTTTTCCCCCACAGCGGTGGGTTTTATCACTATTTGGTTTTCTTTAGAGGATCGAAAGTTCCTTCTTTTCTGGCACATGAATAGATAGCCTCTACTTGATTTTCTTAATGTGGCCAAGGTGTAGGTGGTTTCTCTTGGGATCACTGATTGTTATCTTTTCATAGATTGTTGTGGTTTTGTAGGATTGGAGTGTCTGGGGTTGTGACCTTTTTTTTTTACTACTCTAGGCAGGTTCGGTCGAATATGCATCCTTAAATCACGTGCATCTAAAAAATGGTATTTTTTCATATCCTTTCTCTTACTTTAAAAGTATTATCACTCTCAGTATTATTTCTCTTATGATCATTGTGATCAGTGCCGTTTTCCCGTTAATCACTAACATACCTTTGGTTGAAAGGGTGGGGTGGGGTTCTTCTCCATGGAGGTGTATTATACACAATCGAGTCTGCCATCTCACATGTTTTGATCACCTGCAGTGGGGTATCATTTTGCATGGTACTTTGCCTCGTCAATAAATAAGCAACGATTATAGCGTTTGCTTTTTTGTGCTTTGTCAGATAAAATTGGATATATTATAACGTTTTGTTGTCACCGGACGTGCCCAAACCAGGCCAACAATAACGGTCGTATAAATAACAAAGGCTCCAGGTAGCAAAGGTTCAATAATCTCACCTCCTTCGAAGTTGTTCAATAACAAAGGACTTAACAAAGACGCTAGGTAACAGAAGCGTGATGACAACACCTTATTCACGAATTAGAATCAGGTAATGGTAGAAAAAAAATGCTTGGTGTGTTTTTGGCGCAGAAAAGTTAGATATATTCTTTGGCTATGGTTCTATACAGGTGTGTTTAATAATTGTGTGCGGCTTGAAATCAGTCTCACTCGTTCTCCAATATAAAGTCAAAGTTACACATGTGTAAGATTCCTGGCTCATCTGGACTTAAATAATTAGTGTGCAATAAATGCATTGTCCTTAACCAGTAGGACTGATCGTGCAAAGCATGATTTCGGCACGGATTGTGTTTCGAACTGCGCTATCACGACGGAGTTTACTGAGGTCACAGATTTTATTGTCAGTGATAACGACGGCGATGATTTTATTGATATGTAATCCAGACACGGCAAGTGAGGAATTACGACTACTTGGGACTTGGGCAAGATTTGTGTGATTTTAGTAGAGGACAAATTATAAATCATTTCCGTAACCACATATAATAACCATATATATTTCAGTGTTTTTAGTTGTTTTGTTTTATGTGACATTGTTTTCAGAATATACTGATCCAAACATAAATATATAGTATTTTACTTTTGTCAAATATAAAAATTTGAAAAACTTATATGCTAGAACTATCCGCTAGCCTATAAATATGAAAAAAAAAACATATATCTCAGAAAGAGTTACAAAAAGCTGTACGCTTATTCAGTTTTTAACTTCTTTGAAAGTTTAAAAGCAAACAATAAAATTTTTTAATAGCATCACTTTTTGAAACAAAAACAAAAGAAAAATAAAATCAGAGGATGAGGGGAGATAATAGATCGAGATGGCTATATAAATTATCCAATACATAAGATTAAGTTTGACAGTAAAAAAATAATGATGTTCCATAGTGCCAAAATAAATTAGAAAGACCAGAAACATCACTATTCATTCTCCAATTCAGTCAATCTCAAATATTTTACAACATTTTTTGAACGTTAGATACAGTTATGATCAGATAAAATGGACATGTGTATATTTTTCAGCAATAAAATTGGACCAGTGTAATGTGAAGGGTTATGTGGCTTGGTCGCTAATGGACAATTTGGAGTGGACAAGCGGATATACACAGAAATTTGGACTCTATCAGGTTAACTTCACTGACCCCAACCGTTCCCGTCGGCCTAAGGAGTCGGTTCAATTCTTCTCGAAGCTTGTCGCTGATAATGGTTTTACTAATAAAGTTTAGTTCACATTGACTATTGAATTTCTTAGTGGTTTCTTGAGACTGTCGGGGATTATTATGTTATTGCGTAACACAAACTCAACAAGTGTAATAATTGTATTTGTCAAGATCACACAGATATTTTAAATTGTCATCATAACTACATGACGTGAACATGTGATAAACATAGAAATAATAAGTTAGGATCTCACTGTTTTGATGTTTCACGTGTGAGGTGTGTTTAATGGTACTTATTGTGACAGTAAATTAAAAATTGCAGTAAACTAAAAAAAAGGTTTGAATGAAAAAGATAAGAAAATAAAGTATGTTTTTAAATGAAAAAGACAAAATATTATGAGTAATAATGTTTATTTTCATCTAACAAAAGAAATTTTATGTACAAAATGTGAAAGATCGTCATAATATATACTGATATGAGTGACTACGTGTATTTTGCTTTGTTTGTATTTCTGTTTTTAATATATATGCCCTAGACGGAGAGTCATGTTATGGACCAGTTACAAATAAAATTGAATGAAATAACTTTTGTCGATACATTCCTTTACATTACTGATACTTCACACATTGAGCACCACGTGGGTATAATACAATTTCTGAGACTGAGCTTTGCATTTTCTGTCATATTATCATAATGACGTAACTTTTGAAATATTGCTTTTGATTTGCTGTAAATTTAACCGCTAACTCGATCTCAACATTTGTTTCCTTGATTTTTCTTTCCTCCAGAAAACTACCATTAGAATAAAATCGATAGGGCAAATGTGTAATGTTAATATACATGTTATATACACGTGTTACAAGCTCTAGATACATTGCTATATATAGATTATCTCACTCCACTGACAGTGATACTGAATTCAGAAGATGTCCACATGAAGTACATGCAAGGGTTTCAATTTGAGGTTTGCTTTAACAAACGCACATCGCTGCACATCTAAGCAGGGCAAGACATTATCAAGCTAAGACAGAGTATATCCACGAAGGAACTTGAAACATACAATGAAAACAAATCCTAATTACGATCATAGACATTAAAAAGAGATGATGAATGTTATACTTATATGGACTTCTCTGCTGAGAGCGAAAACAGGAAATTGATATTGCCCCGATAAAAAGCACCAGATTTAAATTGTGTTAGCGGATACACATGTTTTTAATTTATATTATTTGTTCATATTGTTAAACAGAAAAGGAAAAATTCATCAATGTTGCATAAAGACAAAGCCATGAATTAGTACTAACAGTATTAGAGTTTACAACGGATATAAAGAACTAGTCCAAAGTTTGTTGATCGATAATGTATTCAATTTAATATGATGCAGTCAAGAACGTGCACGGGAACACACCAAGTGGATGGTGTCATATACGTGAACCTGTTAGTAAGAATATATGTTATATTGAATTTACACTTATATACACTCTCTACACTTACAAAATACACATACAGAGACATATATTTACATCTCTCAGTGTGTGTGTGGTTCACTTATACTGCAACTTTTGCAAAATGTATTGGCACAGACGTGCACAATGTGAAACGGTCCCTTCAAGCCAATACATACGACAACTTTCTCAGAAGTTGAATGGAATTAAAAACGCATGCAATTTATATCATGAGTATGATTAAAAAATAATATTGTTTGACTAGAAGTCTTTGAAGTCCTTGAACAAGACCTCTGGCTTTTTTCAAGCGTTATCCCGAAGGATGATACTGATTTTAGTTTTAATTTGCTCATACAGGTCAGTTATTGGTCATCTTTGATTAAATATACAATACACGTTTATTGTAATGCTGGGCTTAGTCCCTCATCTCTAGCTAATTTTTGTTCTATATTTCACTGCATTGTAATATAAAATAATCATTTGTCTTTATTACACGTCTAATCAATAAAGGATATTTAAACACCGTTCATTTCAACAATTCTATTGTCTTTAATAAAGAAGAGCATCGGGATCGCAAAATAAAAATGTTGAGTTAATCAGCCTCAAAATTTAGGTTAAACTGTACTTATTCAATTCGTAAGCAATCAAAATGTATGCCCATAGTTTGTCTTTGCGCTCAGTTTCTGATGTGTTAGTCATACATGCTCTCAAGGTGAATTTATATTCATTATAAGCATCATGCACCTACCATTATATTTACATTGCGCCATCCACTGTACCTACACCTGTCAGAAAGTGAAGAGCTCTGATGTCAAATGTCATAACTGTTCATGCGGCTATCGTCATCGCCATGACAACTAAAAAGCCTCAAAAATCGAATACTAAAATTAGGGAGATGGACAGAACGAAGCTTTTGATCCAGATGTGATGTAAGCAGATATCGGCTGCAATATTTTTTCCGGTGCTCTTTGATGCATCTCCCATTTTGTTTCGGCTTCTAATTTTAGCTTTCTCGTCCTCGAGATTACGTGGCTGCGCAGTCGACCGCACGAGAGTACGTGTCGTGATTTTTTCAGGTATGGCTGCTGATGTCGTTGTCGTGTCGGCAGTCCTATCGGGCTCAGCACGACTGTCATCTGGTACGACTTGGGTAATTGTTGTCTGCTCTGGTCCAATATCATTGTCATCTATAGAGATAAATTAGAGATCACTAAACGCACTAAAAAAATTTTAATTAATTTATTTTTAAATAACAACATTTTGTTTCATTCTGATGCATAAATGTTTCATCAAAGACTGATATATTATGTATTCATTTACTATTGTTGTATTTTTACATTTCGCAAGGAAAATTTCAGTTTTTATATCATGGTTTTTAAGTGAAGGGAGGTGGTACTGAGTACCTATAAAGGAAAAGAAAGCAACAAATAAATATCTTTATTTATTCCACTAACTAGAGCGGATTCATGATAATTCACCAAACTCTGTTTCACTGAAAACTTGCATAAAAAACTTTAATACAGTGCAAACGATAGCATAACATTGCGCTCATCAGTTCTAACATTCTATGAGGTGTGTGTGTGTGTGTGTGTGTGTGAGGAGAGAGAGAGAGAGAGAGAGAGAGAGAGAGAGAGAGAGAGAGAGAGAGAGAGAGATAACCTGTTGTATCATTGGCCTTGGACTTGTCGGCATGTATTGCAGCTATTTGCCTGCAGCGTCCACTCAGCATCATGTAGTAATCATACAACAACTTCCGGATCTTTTTGGGGCATGAGGTCAACTGGCGCCGGAAACAGTTGGCTGTCCCAGCTGAAATTCTTTACAAAATAGAAAAGACAAAGAAAGGAAATATTGTGGTTATGAAGTATGTATTATAATATTAAATTGGTGCAAATATTCCAATTAATTAATGCAAGTTTGATTTGGGCAAAAATATTCGGGGCTTTTTGGGCAACAGAAGTGAATAAAAGGAAGGTATAAACTCATCACTGTTTTCACACTGGTACAGCATGTTCTGGATTTCGATATCGTCCTTGTTTTCCTACTGGTAGAACATGTTCTGGTTCACTTATATATAATCATTGTTTTCATAATGGTAGAACATGTTCTAGCATTCTTATGCAACCGTTGTTCCATTTATAAATGGCAGAGTGCTCTTTTAAAGAATATTCAACTTAGCTGGTTTTGTATGTCGGCAGGGGCATACTTAATTACTGGGATTGTTCAGTATGTATAATTAAATTGTAGTTTTTCATTTATAAACGTATTTGAGACATGGATTTGAGTTTACGTAGAGAATTATTTAGATTGTTAGCTCATCAGAATTAATATTGTGATTCGCTGGTAGGTTTCTTCGTAGCAACCAGTACCTTTAGTAATGCGTTATGTTGGAGTTTACGCATGTTTGAAATGGAGTTTAGGAAAATGATTGATGTATGTACGATTAGTTACAAAAGATATTTGAATATATCATAGCATGGATATTTGAATATTTGTATATATGTATGAGTTGTGATGTATAGATATGTGTCTGATTGTCGTTTATTGGTCTGTGTAATGGAATTATGAGTATGTACTGATGTGAATCAATCTAATACTAATAAATACCGCGCATTTACTATGCTGTGTTATTATGTTGTGTTTTTACCATACAAAAATGTATGCTTATTTCGATGTGAATGATTGCGCGACAGGTGAAATTTAATAGCCTTGTCTGATCATAGGCTCTGTGTAGTGTGAGATGTGAGCGCTGATGAAAATATTGTACCATACTTGTGCTTTCACAGGAAGCTTTTAGGGGACAACTTCCGTTGCAAGTTCGTAGTCCCGAGTCTCAAAGAGGGACACGGAAGTGAAACTGACAGTGCAGTAGGAATCGACAACGTGCAGTGAACATAGAAAAGAGGCATAAAAGGGGAGGACGAGGAAAGTGGTCTGAAGGTGGAAATAGAGGAGGAGGAGAAGACACTTGGAGGGAGTTAGGGAGGACGAGAGGGAATAAGAAGATAGAGAGGAATGCACAGATGAGAAGAACTCAAGGACAGGTTGAAATCCCTCACACTACGAATCAAATTATGCAATAGACTAGGAAAGGGTCAAACAGAAGAAGTGTATTTGAGAAATTCGAATTATTTACCATTTAAGTGTTATTCAATTGTTATAATTGAACTTCACCCTTTTTCACCTTTGACAATGTCTCTACTGCATAAAATACGTGTTCTAATTAAACAATATAGGACATTTTTTTTAAATGCAAAGTGAAATTTCTAACATGAAAATTGAATTTCGAATCCATCAAAACTGTTCGTCAACAAACAAAACACATGTCCGATATTAAAATGGTCATTTTATCATGATCAATATAGTATCATGACCACTGCAGTATCAACCTCATTAAAGTAACACTACCAACACTCCATAGACCTCATCATAGTATCACGACTATTATAGTATAAACCTCATTACAGTTGCGCGACCAGTATTTTATCACGACTAATATAGCACCAACTTTGTGTCAACTTCAGTATAGTATCACGACTAATATAACACCAACCTTGTGTCAACTTCAATATCGTAGCACGACTAATATAGCACCAACCTTGTGTCAACTTCAGTATAGTATCACGACTAATATAGCACCAATCTTGTGTCAACTTCAGTATTGTATCACGACTAATAAAGCACCAATCTTGTGTCAACTTCAGTATTGTATCACGACTAATATAGCACCAACCTTGTGTCAACTTCAATATCGTAGCACGACTAATATAGCACCAACCTTGTGTCAACTTCAGTATTGTATCACGACTAATATAGCACCAATCTTGTGTCAACTTCAGTATTGTATCACGACTAATAAAGCACCAATCTTGTGTCAACTTCAGTATTGTATCACGACTAATATAGCACCAACCTTGTGTCAACTCCAATATTGTATCACGACTAATATAGCACCAATCTTGTGTCAACTTCAGTATTGTATCACGACTAATATAGCACCAACCTTGTGTCAACTCCAGTATAGTATCACGACTAATATAGCACCAACCTTGTGTCAACTTCAAGATAGTATCACGACTACTATAGCACCAACCTTGTGTCAACTTCAGTATAGTATAACGACTAATATAACACAAACCTTGTGTCAACTTCAGTATAGTATCACGACTAATATAAAACCAACCTTGTGTCAACTTCAGTATAGTATCACGACTAATATAACACCAACCTTGTGTCAACTTCAGTATTGTATCACGACTAATAAAGCACCAACTTTGTGTCAACTTCAGTGTAGTATCACGACTAATATAACACCAACCTTGTGTCAACTTCAGTATAGTATCACGACTAATATAACACCAACCTTGTGTCAACTTCAGTATAGTATCACGACTAATATAACACCAACCTTGTGTAAACTTCAGTATAGTATCACGACTAATATAACACCAACCTTGTGTCAACTTCAATATTGTATCACGACTAATATAACACCAACCTTGTGTCAACTTCAATATTGTATCACGACTAATATAACACCAACCTTGTGTCAACTTCAATATTGTATCACGACTAATATAGCACCAACGTTGTGTCAAATTCAGTGTAGTATCACGACCGTTATACTATCATGATTAGTATTGTGTCGCCACAAATACAGTACATATCCATTAAATCTGATATGCTTGATATGGCGATCCAATGCAGATATTCGATCTTTATTTACAATTATACAAACAAATTGGAACTAAGTAGATGCTTTGTTTGACCTATGCACGTATATATCTTTTAGACGCAGTGACACAAACTTTTCTAGATCCTTTCGTTTTGAATTTCTTTCAAATAGTAGCGAGAAAAATTTGGAAATTGTGAAAATAGGGGTTATGAGCAAAATACAAAACCGCATCAGTGTTTTGTAGCTAGTCCGAGGGAAGAACTTGTATGATATGGCTTATGAATACGTCTCGGATGGACAGTTTCTACGTATTACGTTACTCCATAACGAACTCGTTCCTCTCGTCGGCTCAGAACCAAACGCTTATGCAGTTGTGTGTACATCGCAGCTAATATAATATTACGACCAATATATTATCATGCTCTGTATTTATCCAGACCAACACAGAATAAAGATTAGCACTGGATTTAACAAGGTTAATACAGTATAAGAATTAGTACTGTATTTATCAAGACCAACACAGTATAAAGATTCGCACTGCATTTTAACAAGGATAATACAGTATAAGGATTAGCATTACATTTATCCAGACCAATACAGTATAAGGATTAGTACTGTATTTATCAAGACCAATACAGTATAAGGATTAGTACTGTATTTATCAAGACCAACACAGTATAAAGATTAGCACTGCATTTAATATTTTGTTAATACATTATAAGGATTAGCATTACATTCATCCAGACCAATACAGTAAAAAGATTAGCACTGTATCACGTCAAACATTATTAAGCAAATGATGCTATGCCCACAGACTTTAAAGTTTCATTGATCCGATTTCACTACATTGAATTAGAATCTTAAAATGGAGCAATGGATGAGCGCTATATATATATATATATATATATATATATATATATATATATATATATATATATATATATATATATATATATATAAGTGTGACTCTAATAACAATCTTAATCAATCAGATGTAAGTTTTAATGACATTGAACTGAACAAACTGGACAGTTTAGGAACTACTTCCAGAAGCCAAATTTACCAACCAAAACACTATGTAAATAAATTCATATATTTTGCTTCATCATTTATGTAAGTGTATACCTTCATTTTTTACCTTACAAAATTCATTTTAAAAAATTGCTGACCACTTTAGAAAGTCATCTGTGATAAATATTTCCTCTGCACCACGGTATAATTCATGTTAGAATGCTATGTGTATACCTATTTCAATGGAGGCTTTAATATTTTTTTGCAATAAATTTGACTGAATTCGTGATCCAGTCTAGCAAAATGACCGCCTTGCGTCAGAAGTCTAAAATTTAGGGGAAAAAACATAACGAAACCCCAAGTATATTCAGTAAAGTGTTGTCCCGCTAACCGTTAGTTCATATCGGTCAATGAGCAAACATTGAAAGTAACCAAAATCTCATCGCGTTATCTTATAAAGCATTGAAGAATAGTGCAGAAAACGTGTTAAACAAAAGTTGAACAGTGAACTTGACCTTGAAGGTGAAATTATAGCTCTGATACATGAGATGCCGTAAGACTGAGAATCATAAGCATGGCATTATTCATTCCTCTACCTAAAGAAAACAGCAACAAAAAAGCAGAAAGAAACGAAAACTTACCATGTTGACCTTGATCTTAAGGATAAGATCTCATTTTGCAAAGCAACTCATCCTCTAGTGGAAATTTAAGAGTATGCTAACCTTGTTTGATATCAAAGAGTTGTTGAATTATAAAGCATAATGACACATTTTACTGAAAATCTAAATTATTGAACTGTGGTATTGTCCTTGAAGACAGGATCCACCCTCAATGCTGCATAAGAGACACATATTAGTAATGATATTTGGTTATAGCAAGTTATTATCCTTTCATCTCAGTAGGCTCAAAAATTATTGACTGGAAGGGAAACTGTAATAGAAAACATTCAATATGGAAAGCCCTGACATTGATCTTAAAGATACGGTATACAACACACCATGTAATGATGACATGAAATGTATGCAAAGCTGAATCCCTTGATCTCAAATTGGCTTAAAGTTTTTAAGTAGAGAAAGTGTTGTAAACATGCAATATTGAGCTGTGACCTTAACCTTTACAAAAGGACTTTATATGTGGCAAGTGACACACCTTCTAATGGTGTATAATATAGCTTCTTAACCTCAGATGACTTTAATGTCATAGAGTGTAAAGGAAAAGGTGATGGAATTGTAAAAGTGGTGACTTTGACCTTGAAAGATAATACTAGCGATGTGGTACGAGACACATTTTAGTGTTGATGTACATTATACCTGGTTGATTCGCTTAATAGCAAACAAGTTTTAAGTAACAGATCAAAAAATGAGAATTCAGAAATGTACAATACTGCGCCATGGCCTTGACCTTGAAGTATGCTAAGCTAAATCCCTTAATCACAAGGGCTTTAAAGTTAGAAAGATAAGTGTGATGGGACAAATAAAATAGTTAGCCGTGACTTTTGACACAGCAACTAAAATCTGATACATAATACATCTTCTGGTTACAAGTCACAAGGATACTAACTTGAGTGTCACAGTCTAGAAGGGATTTTAAATTACATAGCGGAAGGGAATGAATCGCAGAAATATAAAATAATGAGCCGTGACCTTGGCCTTGAATATAGGGCCCATATTGTGGTCACAAAACATTAAAGTGATGCTGTATAAGTATACTAAATTTTATTCCTTAACCATAACGACAATTTTAATAAAATATATCAGTGTTCCTACACCGTCGACTCATTTGTAATACAATCCAGCGCGTCTTGTTTTTTAGCAGGTAAAAAGCAGTTTTGGGTTGTAATGTAACTTACAGACATCCGTAGATTTCTGCAGTGTCGCGATTGTCCGCGCCGGAAATACTGGCATTGTGCAGGCGGTAGAAATGAGCTACGGCGGTCTGGGTCGTCCATCTCATGCACTTCATGACTCGTGGAATTCCCTCATCCACACAGGTCAAGTTCCTCCACACTAACGAAAGGTACATATTAGCATTATCTTATAGTGAGAAACAAATACGTTACTAACCACAAAAATAGGCTTTAGCAAGAGGTGCTAACTGCATTAACATATTTTATTATGCGATGGTAAAGATTTATAAACTATTATACGAAGAATTAAGATCCACAACATGCATATCCGATGGTGCTCACAGACCGATTATGAACAGCATTTAAATCAACAAATCTATGATAAAACAATTTATGTTAAAAATATAGTTCGCGACAGTGAAGTTTACCTCACAAAAGGTCAAGGGTCACTCAACAGGCAAATGCAGAGGTCTACCATTTAACGGACACATTTTCAGATTTAAATACCAAGAATAAATAACATCGTTCATTCATATATTTTTCAGTGATGACATACGTATGTGCATTAAAACACTTGCTATAAATGATCCAAATAAAGAAGTAACACATCATATCGTGAAATTAAGGTAAATGCAAATAATTCAACAAATATTTCATATACAGTAGTTTAATGACAGAAGCAAAAGAGGTAACAGTTAACAAAGATCCTTTCAATGTTGTTATTTTGACTTTTCAAAATATAAATATAAACTGACGGTTCTTTAGCACTCGTTTACTTCTTTTTACAAACTTTTTACCCGATAATACTTTTATATGCTTGAAACCCCTGAGGTGTTTAGTCAAATGTGAACTGACGTAAAGAAACTGCAATAATTCGCTTTGCACCTTCTGAAATTTCTATGCTTGGCAGTGGACCAATTGGAAAACCTAAATTACTTTTTGAAACCAATGCTTCATGGAACAGACATAATATAGGTTAAGTTTGTATGATAAATTGTGTTCAAAATGATTTCCATATTGCAATTTATCAGCTATTTATTACCCAAAGTAACGTGAAATATCTAGCATTATAAGTTTTGATTTTCCTGTTCCCTTTACTGTTTTCACAGTTGTGTCTGGTAAAATATAACGTAGTCTACTGTTAAATAGATGAAAATGTAATAGTTAATTTTTCGATTTGTTTGAAAGTTAACCTATAGGCAGAGGATATACCATTTATTATTTGAAACGTTCAAGCATCTTTGGCATTGGGTTATGACAGATAAATATCTTTATTTTCTTAATTTAATGTTATTGATTGTTCATTGCTAACTTTAATGTCTGTTACAACTATATCAAGCCATGACAGAATGATAAATGAAGAAATAACTTTGCTTTTTGACAAAATTAACAATCCCCCCCACATCCGTACAATCCCCCTTCATACGAAGACTATTATGTTTCATTTATATAAATTTGCATCATTTATTCGTGAATAATGCCGTGCACTGAAGACACAGCCTGTATGTAAGGTACGTCGTCAGCTTGCCGTGAAGTGTCTCAGTCTTAGTATTCTTTATTAACGTTCAGTTTCAGAATTTGCAAACTTGCTATAAACGTTTACCACATTCACTAAGAAACTCCATTTTCATTTTTTTACTTTGTTTTTGTTGATATTCCATTTTATTTGCAGAGCAATTTCTGAAAAGTTGAAAAAATAATAATGGTAAAAAGATTTGTTGTAGGTGGACTAATAAGTTTCCGTTGATCAGTAAAAATTAATTTGATAAAGAAAAATATTTGTCACAACTGTATCAAACTCTGATGGTGTGGGAAATGTGCAACATTGGCACAAAGGAAATTCCATTCTCACATTGATATCAATTTGGATTATAATTTAAGATTGAGAATCACAAGTTTTCTTTGATCAGTAAAATTTAATTTGAAATGGATTCAATTAAGGCAATTGATTTCAAGACATGTTTACAATTTTACTAAAAGAAAACCATAGCTGGTCATCAGAGAAGTAGCGCTTATTTCTAATATTAACGAGAATTATAAAATCGAGTAAAAAATGGAGAGAGAAAAAGTTATCCATCATTACCAGTAATACAACTGCGAATACAATAGGCAAAGATCAGCAATGACGACAATTTAATGATAATTAGCAATGTCAGACTGGAAATTTTCAAATCATTGAAAGAAAAATTAAAGTCAGACACGAAGTTGAAAACGTTAGGTGTTATGGCAATTGAATGCTACCATATATATATATATATATATATATATATATATATATATATATATATATATATATATATATATATATATATATATATATATATATATATATATATATATATATATAATAATTAATAATTTCCTGAGTGTGCTATTAACTACTACTTAGGCATTTATTGGGCTATTCTGTTTATTTTAATCTTTTTAATCCTATAACAGCAACAAAATATGTTTCAGTTGACAAATTATGTGAAAGGCGAGAGCCAGCGAGAACATATGGTTTTTGTGAAAGAACAGTTGCTTTTACTGCCCCTGCTCCACATATTTCTGTTGCAACTGTGCATACTCCAAGCAAATCGCAAATATTCTGAACAATTTAAACAATTATTTGTTTCTGTTAGTGACAAAAGTAGCAGTACTTGGTATTATTTGTAGCCTGATTATTCTGTTGCATAAGGGTGATGTATTACCATTTTGGTGCGATTATTGTTTATATTACTTTTCAATCGTGTAAATAAAACCAACGTACATGATTGGCATATGCTCTATGCATGATATAGATTGCATAAGCTATTTCATAACGGAAACTATAACAACTTTGGAACTACTTGTTTCAATATTAATGTCATTTTTAAATAATGAAATAATTATTGTCATCTCTCTGAAAATGTGTTAAATATAATGAAGCTATGTCATATTAATAAATAATGATTTTTTTTATTTAATGGTAGTGTACATGAATATAAGTGATCTTTACTAATTTTCAATCCTGTATCACCACCACCACCAACCCCACCAACGATCCACCTTCAATGTTGTTCCTTCAGGACAACACATCGCTGTCCTTCTTGTCTAGTAAATTGAAGCTTTTCAGTTTGTTATTCTTTAATCCTTCAAGAAGATAGGAAGAAACACAATCTCAGATACTAACTACTGCTGTCAGAGTTGCGCTTTCTGAGTGGAAATTAGAAACGATTTCCAAGCAAACTCAGTCACTTGCGTACTAACGCGCGAACGCGCGCGCGTGTGCTTGTGTGTGTGTGTGTGTGTGTGTGTGTGTGTGTGTGTGTGTGTGAGAGAGAGAGAGAGAGAGAGAGAGAGAGAGAGAGAGAGAGAGAGAGAGACTAGGTGGCATTCTTTACCATATAAGACAGTTAGGGAAGAACTGGAGTGAATTGTTGGAAGTGGGGTGGGGTGCGATATAGAACGTACACATTTCGTTTATGTGAAAAGATTGTTCGTTGCATGAACGTTAATTTCTTCCATTCAGTTATGAAGTTACCTCAGTAATAATGAATTCTCCCTCTTCTTTGGTTTAATTGTTTCTAAGTATACATTCAGTAAATAATGGAAAAACAAAATGTGAAAGAATGGCTTTCATTTGCATATTATGCAAATACTATGTATGACCATAAGCGCTCACAACGCGTTTTGTTTTTTGCTCGCGAAATGGCAAGTATGGGAGTCTTAAGCTACCATTTGTCATAACACGTTCTTTACATGGCATGAGCAATTAAGATGACGTCTTTTATATTAACAAAATTAATACCAGTTGCTATATGTTGAAATAACTATGTAGATATGACACATTAACATACTTTGGTTGTTATATTGTGACAAGACAACGTAGCTACACAAATATGCCTTCACGGTTACAGAAGCATAACAGCACATTACAGTCGATAACTCATTCTGTTAAAGTAAAGGACTTCGTCTACATAATAATACTTCCATAAACCCGAGATCCTGTGATATCGTATAATTGGTCACTACATACTCTCGAATCTCTCACTTATACACTGTCTAGTCCTCACAGAACGTATCACAGAATCCACGAGTTTAATTAATGGATACCTAATGTGGATGTTGGTTTCAAATTGGGAATTAATAAGGAAAGATGAGTTATATATTTATATTTTAACCATCTTCATGATAACAACACTAAACATTCCAAACTAAATTATTTGTTAAACAAGTGGAAATACAAATTAAACACACAATTCCGTAAAGCAAACTGATTAAAAGCAGATCTCCGCTGTCATACGTGAAGATAGGACTACGACCGCTTAAGGGTCATGTTCTTGTGACGGTTGAATTAGCAAATAGAAATGCAGCTTTCAAATATCTGAACGTGAGTCAAATCGATCCGTACACATCATGCTCTTCATCTACACTGTTCCGTCTCCACATGCGATGATATAAGACTTCATCTAATTGGTTGATAGGTTTCCAGAACATGACCCTACGTGGTCTCTGTCAAATCTTCATGTATAAATGTGGAGATCTGATTTTAATCAGATTGTGCCGTAAAGGTTCGTGGACT
>JAEAOA010001753.1:0-2500 GCA_016746295.1 Potamilus streckersoni | reverse complement strand
TTCAACCATTCCATACTTCAACATTTATATATTGTTTCTTATGATTATTAAATTACTTCCGAAACATAATTTTACATGGCAAACTGAAAGGTCCATAAGTGTCATTCGACTGGCTATGAAATACTTACATGGTTTACATATTGGCATTATACATTATTGCCAATGTGTCTGTGTTATGTTGTACTATAAATAAAAATAGTCCCATTGTTATTAAAACCTACATACTTGATAATATCATATATTTTGTTAGATGTTTGTTAAAAAATCGAAACAAAAACCCAAGTGTTCTGTGGTTCTTGGTGTCTGGCCTGCATTGGTACGTTTGTCAGGAACACCTCTGAATTTTTCAACATGATGCTTGGCGAGACAACCAAGGCCTGAGTTTTGCAACATGATGCTTGGCGAGACAACCAAGTCCTGAATTTTCCAACATGATGTTTATGCATGCGAGCCAGCCAAGGCCTGAATTTTCCAACATGATGTTTATGCATGCGAGCCAGCCAAGGCCTGAACTCTTTGCATATTATCTTAGCTTCGTTTGATCCATAGTAATATTATCCCAGTGTCTCAGCGGATGTAGAAAAAATGTTACTTTCCAAAATTATAACAAAACTTTAACATTGTTTTGCAAGGATTAAACATGATTTTTTTAAGCAGGCAAGAGATAAAAGACAGAAACTTTAAGTATATCAGGGTCTATTCTACAGACTTGCATTGATGTTGTACCAAAGTTTCATTTGAATGTAGAAGAATTGTGACACATAAACTTGAACACAAAATTTTAGCATTCTTCGCTATCGTGAATCAAGCTTCCTGCTTAAGAAGGCGAGAGAAGATATTAGCTAAGCATATCAACATACAAGCTTTCAACCATTAGCAATCGTAATAGCATCTGCCTTTTTCGTCAAGTAAGAAAGAAACCTTAGATGTAAGTCGTCGCCATGGAGAACTATATCCTGAACTACGTTTGCTCACATCAAACAATATGGAAGCGGACGGAGATTACCTTAAAAACATGATCGCTTTTTACTGTCGCAACATTACCTGAAGCTAACCGCCAGGTAAATCACCAAAATCATCAAAATCAATATGAATTTTAACAACTAAATCTGAGGTTATTTTGAGACCAAATTACAATAGCCAAGTCATTTTTAGATCAGATCTGTTTTGATCACACTGAATATCCTCGTTATATTGATATTCAAGCAGTGGAGAAACCTCAAACGTAATTTGACCACATTGAGAAGTATATTTTGAACTACTTTTGTTCACATGGCACAATATGGCGGCGGTAGGAGACAAAGTCACAATTGGAATATGATTGTTATTTTCTGTTGCAATATAGGTGATGCACTCCACCATATTCGAATCACCTATCGCTACAGTGATATTGTCAAATGAGTTTCACTTCAACTGATTTAGAAGAACATCGATGTGTATAAGAGAAATACAAATTACGCTCGGTTTTTTTTGGGCAAAGCCCGAGTTAATTTCTGGTTTGATGTTTTCTGTTCGTGTGTGTATAGTTTTGCCAATATTTTTCTGTTGTTGTTTTGTTTGGATTTTTTCTTCAATAACTGAATCCATCTTACTTACTGAAGCGGAGTCAAAATTAAGGATTTTTCATTTCCTCTAGAATATATATGACGTTTTATTAACTTCAATAAAGTAAACAAAAGACACAATATTAAATCATTTTTATTTAATGTTGATAATTGAGTCATATTACTCATTGAGGCAAAGTAAAAAATTAAGGATTGTTAATTTCGTTTTGAATATATGTGTGACAAATTGGTGGCGTGAAAAACACACCAACCTCTTTCACTACGGTTCGTTGCTAGGGAATGACCTACGCGGAGTGATTTACCCAGTGTGGATAGATAGAAAGAAGAATGCAGATCATTGAACAAGTATTTTGAAGAAATAAACACGACGAGCCCCCTTTCAATGAACAAATATAAAATTTAATCAGTTTATCAACAGAATTTAAAATGAAAAGAAATCAATGACATAGTTACAAAAAAAGGAAAAATGTTACTAACATGTACTCAAGAAAAAAGACAATACAAATTTCTTTAAATGTAAAATTACTTTCAACGTTAATATACTTTCTTCATTGCCAATGAGATGTGACCTTTGAGCGCAACGATGAGAGACTTCATCTCCTAATTTATGCAGACATCAAGACTTCCGTTCGTCCCTGCTCTGTCGATCTTTGTCTAGCTTTTTCGTCTTGGACTCTTGTCCGTCGAACTCTGACTTAAAAAATCGTCTCTGGACTTAGATTTCTGCGTAGAATTTGTTCTCGTCCTGTGATTGTTCAGGGGTTTCTCATGTGAATCCAGGAAAGCTGTTTCCTTTTGCCGTTTCTTTATTCGTTTCCACGAATCTCACGTATAGTCTGTCTCCTAACTGAGACAACTATCTGGCCCCTTACTCAATAATGAAGACGTACTTTTTACGAATTCAAAATGTAGAGATTGCCTACTTGCTGGAAAAC